>JASAMY010000984.1:0-95636 GCA_030248085.1 Paralinhomoeus sp. GSCO2_6
CATCGCCAAACCAATCATAAGCTATCTGTCTACAGCCGTCTACAGCCGAGATGAAACGCACCCAAGCAAGACGACCCCGGCTCAAGGCATCTAGTAAAAGTGTTGAGAACCAGCAAGCCTCATAGATTGCGTTATGCAATGCACCTGCTGATTTAGCCTGTCGCACTTACACGTGTACATCACTCCTTTTGTCTAGTATTCATTTCAGGACAAAAGGTGCTGTGCTCAAGAACACATTGATGATTTACCACTTCTGAAGCACTTTGCAGCAGATGTCCTGAGTAGAGAGTACACTGCTGCTGCTGTCTGTCGGTTGAGTTGGATGTTACAATTACAGGTCATAGCGAAAACCGTTTTAAGCAGATTAGGCGTTATGTTTGACAAACTCATGATACTTTGCCAATCATCCCCGATGCACACAACACACCCCGCATAAATTCTGCCCCTGACACACACACACACACACACACACACACACACACACACACACACACACACACATACACACACACACACACACACACACATGAAATGGTGCAGCCATGTACAGGCCAAACCTACAGCCTAAGCAGGCTTAAGCTACACTTAGCCAATTCAATGAAGACCTTTTCGTATAAATCACTGATTTACGAAAGGTGGCGCCCAAGGATGGTGACCCAGGAAGCGCACACAATGGTGACTCACAAAGCACTGGCAGCAGGCAGTATGGCCACTGCCAGGACTGGCGCCAGGTCACGCATTGCTCTCGAGTCCTGTTCTCCTCCGCTCCAACCACTGCCTGCCTGCACAGGGCCTCTTCTCGCATGAAACCCTTCTTTCCTCCAGTCGGCCAGTTGGACGAGTCAGCCAGTGTTAGCGATTGACTGAGAGCCGCAGGGGAGAGGGCCGCGAGCCTAGTGCGCGCCCGGTCGCCAGAGAAACGCCATTTAACGACGACGGCCATCGCAGACAACCCAGCTCGCGATCAGCCCACGAGCGATGGCCAGCAGTCGTCAAGTGTCGACTGGTGCCCATCTATTATTTTATTGTCCTGGCGAAGAGGTGGATACGGTCGCGGATTCGAAGTTGAGCTTTGTGGCATCGAATAGCTGTTCGGGGTGGCAGGAGTGACAGGGGCGGTGTCAGTTGAAAGGCACGCACCCTGAAAGGCACGCACGCGCAATTTCAAACTTTGTACACTGAGAGTTTAATTATATGCTAGGCTTCGGCTTAAGCTTAGGCTTTTGCTTAGGCTTACGTTCAGGCTTTTGCTTAGGCTTAGGCCTTTGCTTAGGCTTAGGTAAAGTAGACAATATATAAAAGCGGGGCAGGGAGCGCAGGGTTCAGAGGGCGCATCGTTTGCTGCCAACGCCAAGTTCTGAAACTTATGGTATGGTTTTGCTTCGCACACACGGTCCACGACTGACGCACGCACCAAGAAGCTCTCGAAGTATTATGGGGCTGCGTTCCTGGATCGACGCATCCATCTGCGCACCATACCTGTAACTGGGGGGGTGGTCGGGGGGGCTTTGGGGCCCCCCACTAGTTTTTCAACCACCCCCCAACTCCCCCCCGACCCCCCCCCCCAGAATTTTCCCAAAGGATTTTCGTCATGTCTAAAACGATAAATGTGGGTAACTGTTGGTGTTTTTCAGTGCTTTTCAGTGTTATATGACGATAAAACAGCTAAATAACACTGTTTACACCCTTTTTATACCCATTTTAGACCAAAAAGTACCATTATAACTCAAACAAGGGCCAGCTACCCCCCCCCACTTTTTGCTCCGGAGACCCCCTCCCCCAAAATCGGCCAGCTACCCCCCCCCCACTCTGCCAGACCCAGTTACAGGTATGCTGCGAACTGACCACTTGGCGCTGACGACGCTCCTCAAGTCCTCGCCCAACGCCTGCTCATGGTGAAAGTTCATGCGCTGGAAAGAGCACCTTCAACTACGCGCCCGAGTATTTCAGCGGCAAAGAAAACATAGATAGTGGCTGACTACTTCTTCCGACTCGGACGGCCCATCGACATTGGACGGGTAATTTTTATTTGGTACGTTTTCGCTGCCAATTGCTTCCACCTGCCGAAATGTCTTCCCCGAGTAGCTATCAAATTTGCTGCCGCTCCGCTCCAGTGCGTACCGATCCACAACTGGAAATAAACGATGCTTAACTGCAAGTACGGTACCGCCCAATTCAAACATGAGTACGATTTGCAGCGTTAGTAATGGCATTCAAGATTGCTCTGTGTGGTGGATTTTGTTGTGCCTCACAGCACACCCGACACGATACACCTTCATGCGCGAATAAATACCTGTCGATGACAACAACGAATCAACTGGAACGAGTCGACACTGCAGATGAGATTACCACTAGATGAGCAATGAATTATTCGGAGATTAGCATTAAAGGCTGTGCGAGCGAGCGCAACCAGTACAGCATGGGATCGGACGTTTACGTCTGCCGGTGTGCTAAAAAATTTACTCCCATGAAATCGACTCCCCAGGGAAGCGATATTTTAAAAAATACATTCCCCCGGAGCAAATATTTTATGAAATTTACTCCCCACTGGGGATCTCATTTTTTATGAAATTCACTCCCCACTTAAAAAAAATCTACTCCCCCTGTGACTCGCGTCATGTTGAGCGTTGCATGTGACTGCAGCTGAAGAAAGTGACGCCTGCGAAGATTGAATCGTCTCTGACTCACTTGTGTAGCCACGCCAGCAACTGGAGCAGCAAGCACCTTAAGCCCGTGACCTCAACTTTCTTCCCCAAGATTTTTGGGTCGGGAACCAGACAGTACGTGTCTCACCGCTAGAGTAAGCGGAGTCATGCATAAGTAATCTGCACAACTCAGCTGCCCATGCCACGAACCAAGCGAAGAAAACGGAATGAGCGTATGGTATACGCTAATGGGTGGACGAACATTCGATCGAACGATAAGAGTTATGTTGCGTTGCTCCAATTCGATGTGTTGCAAACAGCGACTCGAGATGGCGTAAGTTAAACCCTTCCGAGCAAACATGGCAAGACGCCAATGGCAGTGCTTGATGCCCCCGACGTTATGGAGCTATGTACATAAGGCGTTCAAGGACCGTTTCGGCGATGAGTTCCGTTTCCCACTGCCTCAGAGTCAGTTTCATGATGCATTTGTACCGGTCGGCTGCTACCAAGAACGTGCACAAAAGCGAGATGATGCCGAGCCAACCGTCAGCGCACCAAGTCAGCCCAAGTCGGCGACGGCGCCAAAGGAGCAGGCGCGTCCAGTTGAGGACGTCGTCAGGGAGTGGCCCTTGTTCACAACACAATCTGCACACGCCTTGAGTAAAGCCAAAGTCCTCCCATCGATTGAGCATCCGTGCAACCTCAGAGCAATCGTAGACAATTACATACGGTACCCCTACTGAAGCACAGACAGTTCGATTGATTGAAAGAAAACAAATTCAAACAAAGTCCCTTTGAAGCGAGCTAGTTTGACAGGTAACGGTGTACTGTGTCGTATCTTATTTGTGCTGAACTGAAGAATGCACCGAACATAAAGTCTGCGTTTGTTGCATTGTGTTGCGGAAACGCAGAGGTGGGGAGTAAATTTTTTAAGTGGGGAGTAGTTTTCATATGAAATTCACTCCCATGGGGAGGTAATTTCTTAAAATATTTATTCCCTGGGGAGTAGATTTTATGGGGGAGTAAATTTTTACCACACCGGTCGTAGAACAGCATATAGGTGTCCTGACTGTCGACGGGGGGCCAGTCGACGTCGGCGCCGAGCTGCACGACGCTGCTGTCCTTGAACCGCTACCAGGAGTCCAGCTCGTCGACCAAGCAGTCCCCTGTGTAGTGGCCGCTGTAGACGCTCGCCCCCCAGTGGTACTACACAACAAACCAGCAGCTGTGGTGAATGTCACTCAACGTGAAATCAGCGCGCACTCTTCAGCAGCGGAACGGAACGGAATGGGCGTGGCTAACGGTTACGCTTAAATGCAGCACACGTTAAATGCAGCACAGGTTGTATATGATAAAGAATGCAGGCAGGTAAAGTATTCAGGCAAGTCGACTTTCGCTGCCTAAGCCTAAGACTAAGCCTAAGCTAAAGCCTAAGCAAAAACCTAAGCCTAAGCCTAAGCAAAGCCTAAGCCTAAGCTAAAGCCTAAGCAAAAACCTAAGCCTAAGCCTAAGCAAAGCCTAAGCCTAAGCAAAAACCTAAGCCAAAGCCTAAGCCCAACCTTAAGCCAAGAAAAAGCCGCGGAAGTCAACTTGCTTGCATACATCACCTGCTTGCGTGCCTGCATCCTTTATCACATACAACGTGTGCTGCATTTAACGTGTGCTGCATTTAACGGACACCGTGGCTGACGGAGCGTTATCTAAAAGGTAGCGGCGCCTGGTCGCGCCCATTCCGTTCCGTTCCGTCTCCTTTTCCTACGCAATTGGATAGGCGCGTAGGCGCGTTATGAAAGTGCGTAGGCCAACGTAAACAATCTTTTGTCTTTCAGGCCCACGCAAAAACGATGGTGATGGGCGCGCGACGAAACGAACAGTGAACAATGTCCATTCGCCATTCGCCGTTTCGCCGTCGTTTCAGAACCATTCGCCGTCCATTTCGTCGCGCGCCCGTCACGAATCATGACTCACGATCGTTGTTGCGTGGACCTGAAAGACAAAAAATTGTTTACGTTGGCCTACGCACTTTCATAACGCGCCTACGCGCCTATCCAATTGCGTAGGAAAAGGAGACGGAACGGAACCGAATGGGCGCGACCAGGCGCCGCTACCTTTTAGATAACGCGCCGTTAGCCACGCCCATTCCGTTCCGTTCCGTTCCGTCAAATAACCTGACCCGCTGCTGCCCCACGCACGTAGTTTTTTCAGCAAACTGGCAGTGAACAAAAATGGGTTCAGAAACTAAGAAGCGGAGTTCGCGTCGACGCTCGCCAGGTCAGCCAGCTGTAGACAGGGTTGCATAAAAAAAAAATTTCAAGTTTTTTTTTTTAAATTAAAAAATTTTTTTTTTTAAATTGACTTAGGAGCCATCATTGGCGCCAAATACCTTTACTATAAGATACTTTTAGCCTATTCGAGTGTCAAACACAAGTACTAGTGCTTCCCTAAAGCCTTTAGAACCGTATTTAGCATCGTTTTAGTCAAATGGTGACAAAGCCGCTGCCTCTAAATGGTCGTGTACGGTATCGCACTATGTTGGGAACCAGTTGGGAACTCCGAAAAGAGCTTGGTTTTGGTGCTAATAAGCAAGTTTATGCAAGAATAACTACTAATTGTACCATCTAAACACCATTTAAACGCCTTTTTGCCACTCAAAAGCTAAATTTTACCCAAAAACAGAGAAATTTTTTTTTTAATTTAAAAAAAAATCCAACTTTTTTTTTAAAAAAAAATTTTTTTTTTTTTAAAAAAAAAAAACTTTTTTTTTTAAATTGTGCAACCCTGGCTGTAGACCCATTTAAAATTAACCATGCAACCTCTGTTCATGTGGACAACAACAACAACCGATTGCAAAACTTTTTTTTTAATTGTGCAACCACGAAGGTGTGTTCAGAGGTGAAAAGTCGCGGTCGAACGAAGCGCAAAGACAAGTCTGAGAAGAATAACAGCGAGGAAAGGAGCAAGGAAAAGTCCAAGTCTCCCGAGGCCAAGAAGCTGAAGAAGGAGCCCCCGACGAAGACTGAGAAACCAGAAGACAATGAGAAGAAGAAGCCACCTCCACCTCGAGAAGCCACTCCAGAGGAGTCGAAAGAGGAAGCGACCAGTCTCAGCGTTGAGGAGACGAACAAATTGAGGTGCTTTGCCATACGTGGGCTCAGGGGGGGGGGGGTCTAGGGGCGGGGGGGGGTTCGCCCCCCCCCTGGCTATAGCCGTCCCGCTTTTTTGCGGGAGGAACCCCCCACTGGCCATCGCCATCCCGGATTAGTTGCGGGAAACCCTCTCTCATGATTAAAAAAATTGGGTGAAGGTGCGTGTTTTTGTGCCCTTTTTCATTGTAGTGTGGCCCAAAAACGCTTAAGAAGTGCTATTTAGGCGTTGTTTTGGCACAGTTTGGACCAAAAAGCACCGATTCACGCGCTATTTTGGTGCGAAATCTTCCACTTCGACAACCCCTCCTCCAAAATTTCCGATCCCGGACTTTACCCGGGATGGCTCTAGACCCCCCCCCCCCCCCTCGAAATCCCCAGCCACCCACCCCCCTGGCTTTGGACCAATCTACACGTATGGCTTTTGCTGGCGTGTTTGTCCAGGGTCGAAAGCATTCGCTTAGCACCTGCAGTTACAACGGGGGTCTTAAACGCCACCCAGCAGCTTGCTGTGGTGAATGCAGAATGGACCCATTTTACTTGAGAATGGATCCATTGTACAGCTTGTGTACCATGGAACACACTCAATTTTATGATTCTGGAGACGTTGAGAATTGGCCGGAGGTGGCTGCTTGAGACCCATAGTGAGTGGGTTGGCTAAATAGGTGGGGTCAGGGGGTGTCGTGTGGGTTACCCCTACTGGTCATTTTTTTCTGGAGCGACACCCTCCCTGGCCATCGCCATCCTGGACAAATCCCGGGAAACCTCCTTCCATATATTGAAAAATGAGTATAAAGTTGCGTGTTTTTGCGTTCCCGGTGTTGTATCACAAAAATACATTTAAATAACGCCATTTAGACCGAATTTGCCCAATTATGGACCAAAAAGTGCATATTTACACGCTGGTTTGGTGCAGAAGTGTCCGTTTTGACCCCCCCCCCCCCCAACATTTCGGATCCAACGTTTTACCTTGGATGACTCTAAACCCCTCTCTCAGCCCTTTCCACCCCCACTGGCTTTAGACCCAACCACCTACACCACCTATGGGACGGGCTGGACCCTGGCCATGGGCCTCGAAACATCAGTGTGCTGCCCTATCCTTTCCAATACCCACCCATCGCGCTTCAGAGCGAAGTTGGGCCTTGCTCCTCTGGAGTTGGACAACGAGGCGGAGTCGGAGAAGGCTTCGGCGGCGAAGGAGGCGTTGGAGGAGAAGAAGTCGCGTCTCGAGGCCGCCCACCCCGACGCGGCCGTCTACAAGGACGAGGGCACCACCCTCTACGTCCACAAGAAGGCCGACAACTGGTCAGAGACCAAGTCCACCAAGGAGCTCCAGGAGAAAGTCGAGGTGCGGCCATCCATACATACCTACTAGCCCATGCGGTCAAAAGACCCGATATGACCACCCTCCTAGCAACCCCTAGCCAGTTTCCATTGTAAAATTCGGCACAAATTCTGCCTGTGACTCTGTAGTTTTGCACACACACTGTTTAGCTCAAAAAGGAACTTGAAGATAATCCAGATCACATTTCTCCAGACCAGAGTAGGGTAGTTGAAAAATCTGCCGCTTGCAGACCCAAAAGCAGAAGCGGCGTATTCAAGAGCGCGTGCTGAAGGCGAAGGGCCTGGGCGAGGAGGACGGCGCCGACTCGGCGCTCGGATGGGTACAGAAGCAGCGTCTACTGGACGAGGAGAGAAGGCTCGCCCAACAGAGGGTGCGGTTGTGTGTGTTTGTACGTGCGTGCGTGCGTGCAGAAGAATTGATCGCCTTTACTTCCGCAGGCGAAGCTCCTCGACGAGATGGACGATGAATTGGCCGAGCCCAAGGAAGAAAAGCCGAAGCCGAAAAAGAAAATTGTCAAAGTGAAATTTTCAATTTTTCGTGGAAATGCACTTCATGCGAGAACGGGCGCATTTTCAGAAGAAGGGTGCTTCGGAGCTGGCGGGCATGACGGTGGAGCACAACCTGGAGGACTTCGTCGAGGGATCCGACACCGTTCTCGTCCTGAAGGACAAAGGTTCGCTGCTGTTGTCGTCGACGTGTTGGTCAACCGAATGGCTTTGATTTGCCTGAAAGAGTTCTGATCGAGCATTTCCATCTGACGCGGAATCGGTTTCCCGGATGATCCAGCTGAGCCCCTTGCGTGGGAAATGAAATGCGCCTGCACCTGGCGCGGCCAGTCCGAAGTCGACCCTCAATAATTGTGCGTCTTTTTAGTATATTCCGGCCATATTCACCAAAATAACGCATTTTGGACCAACAATGCCCATCTAGGCGCAATTTTGGTTTGGTGTGAAAGCGTTCCATTCTGTACCGCACCCACGCCCATCCATCCCTGCACTACTCCACCCTCGAATTTGTGTCTGGAAACAGCCCCCCCCCCCTTCGGAGGGCTACCCCTCCCCCCACCCCTCAATCCCGATTAGGTTACAACAGGTATGCTTGGGACATTGCAGAGGTGTTGGACGAGGCGGAGGGGGAAGCTCTGGAGAACCCGACCATGACGGACTACTCGAAGTGGCAGCGGAACGCGGAGCTGCGCAAGCTCAAGAAATCCGGTTTCAACCGCTACGCCGACGACGACATGGCGCCCGAGGAGCGCGTCAAGATGGACCTCATTGTACGCTGATTCATATACCAATGATTGGACTGAGTGATGTAAAATTAACCATTGACTTTTTCAGGGTGAAGAGAGGGGCCTATTGGAGAAGTACGATGAAAAGGAGGGCCCGAAAATCAAGCGCTTCCAGCTAGGTGGGCCGTGATTGCTATTTCTTTTGTAAATTTTAGAAGGCCCACGAAGTGTTCCAAGGCTTACAGTGACAAGTGAATAGTTATGTCTCTTGTAGTCTCCATATATTCGGCGATTAAACTTCATCCCATTCACCCAAATGTTCTTCTGTTCGGATTCGGATGAATTGGTCGGTCACGGATTCTTCAGACAATAGGTGCTGATTGGGTATAATGCCAGAGGGTTGGGTCAGAATGTAAACATTTTGTTGTCACTAGCCAGGGGGGGGGGGGGAGGGCTGCTGGAATCATCCTCGAAGAAGCGTCCCCCTTGCAGACTCGACTGGCGAGGCGTGCAAGACGGAGGAGCAGCGCCAGTTGGAGTTGAAGCAGCAGCTCAGGCTGGCCAACACGCAGGACACCAACTTCGGCTTGAACCAAATGTCAGCGGCCACCGACTTCTACACGCAGGCGGAGCTGGAGGGCCTGAAGAAGTTCAAAAAGGGCGGCAAGACCAAGAAGAAGCAGCGAAGTCTCCGCGAGAAAAAGAGCGGCAGAAAAGAGAAGAAAGCGGCGCTGAAAGCCGATGACCTGGTCATGGACGCGCCGCTGGACACGCCCGCAGAGAAGTACGAGATTTTTGTTTTTGGTTATTTTGGTTTTGGAATTTGTGTGATTTTATGGAAATTGGTTGGAGCTTGCGTAGGGAGGGACGGGTCTTCCACTCCCGCAGATGCAGCTTTTGGAGGAAGGGTCATCAAACCCTCCCCCCCGCCCCCAATCGAAATACTTGGGGCTTGTTTGCAAATGAAATCGTGCGTAGCTCTAGCGTAGCCTAGCTCGCGCCTGTGTGTCTCGCATTGCGGAGGGGGGGGGGGGGGTCCTCTCTCTTTGAGACCGGAGCTGTCCCGTCTTGTTGTAGGCCATCGAAGAAGCGACGCAAGCTGGAAGGCGAAGACAAAGCCAGCGGCCGCGTCCGAGACGTCGCGACAGACGACGTCGACAGCGAGCAAAACGGCACCGCAGAGGGCCGCAGGCCAAAGTTGGACTTGTCGGCCGCCGCGGAAGATAGCGATGAGGCTGACACAGGTAAGGACCCTTTGTGACGGAGTTGCCCAGTACCTAACATACCGTAAAACCTATAATCAGCCCCCCCCCCCCTTATAATTACGCCCCCTCCCTAAATGGACCAAATGGTGTATGTATGGGCGCGTATGTGTATGTATGTGCATGTTTGTGCTTGTGAGAGTGTGTTATGGTGTACCAGTGTGTGTGTGTGCTGTGTGCAGCGTCTTTTTCTCTTAAAAATCGCCTCAAGCGCTCACAAAGCTTCCCACACATCGACACTTCCAGTTTATAATCCACCGTTCCCTATAATTAGCCTCCCCCTATAATTGTACACCCTCCTAGAGCTCAAACAATTAGCCCCTGTGGGGCTGATTATAAGGCTTACGGTAATCGGGAACCGAGCCTGCGAATTGCACTGCCAAGAAGGCGATGAATGAAATGAGATGTGTTTCAGACAGCGACTGGGAGGACCAGAATTGGGCGACGGCCGCCGGCGGCTTCGTGGTCGAGGACGAGGCGGCTGACGAGCTGGCGGCCGAGTTGGACCGCGCCCGCCGTCTCAGGGTCGCCGTCAAAACCGAGGAGCCCGCCGCCTCGCGGGTTCGACTCCCAGCCATGAATGAATTTTTTTCACACCAATTTTTTAATGCTTTTTCTAGGTGACGGAGCTGGCGAACGCGCTGCCGCGGGTCAAGGAGGAGCCGGAGGAGGGCGATGAAGGTCGCGGACTCGATGACGGTGCGTGCGCGCGCGCTGCGGGTCTGTACGTGCGTGCGTGCCTGTGTCGTTCAGCGGCAGAAGAGGGCGCGTCGTCGTCGTCGTCGATAGTGCTGAACGCGACCTCCGAGTACTGCCGCGGCGTGGGACAGCGCGACGAGGACGCCGAGGCTGCCGCCGCCGCCCGAGTCAAGAGCGAGATGGACGCCCTCGAGAGGTCGCCTGGCAGTCTGTCTAGTCGCTCGTTCTGAATTTTGCTAGACCTGATGTGCGACTCCAAAATGAAGATTTCGTTAGAGAACCTGCTGAACTCGCGTTTCTAGGAGGAAAGCGGAAAAGAAGCGGCGCCAGTCGGCCGGCCTCGAAGCCAAGACCAAGGCCAAGAGCGAGGTGGGGTTCCTGTCGAGTGTGCGACCAGTGTACTTTGCAGTACTTGCTTGCACAGTACTAACACTGTACAGCACTTTCTTGTTACCTATTTCTTCAGTCGCGTCGCGGCAAGTGGGTCGACGCGACCGAGGGCGATCCGGCTGGCGGCTCGTCTTCCAAGAAGGCCGACGCCGAGGGAGCGTCCGACTTCTCCGTACATTTTTTTTTTTCATTTTTCTAAAATTTTCTCGCAAGTAACTCTGCGGAACAGAGTTCTGACGAGGGCGAGGAGTGGGGGTCGAACGTGCTGGGCGACGAGACGGACGTGAGCAAGAGCGTCGCGGCGGCGCTGAAGATGGCCACGGAGAAGGGCTATCTGGAGAAGGCGAAGGCGGGCCTCTCGCAGGCGCAGCTCAAGCACCTCGAGTGCCAGCGCAACTGGGTCGTCGAGAAGCAGTTCGCGTGAGCTCTACAACTCTCTTCTCCCTGCAATTGGAAGCAAGCAATATGGTTGTTGTTGGATGAAGCGCAGCGCTAGGAGTCGGCTAATGGCCCATAAGGCATGCCCATCTCCTGATGCCTTCCTGTCTGGAGGCGCGTAATTGGCCACAAGGGCCGCAAAAGACGCAAGAACGCCATCTGCACCCTGGGGCAGCGACAGCTTGACAAAATTCTTTTGGCAGGAAAATCATTGTAGGCTGTTGTCGAACCCAGATCCTGATTCTGTGCCACTAGGCCACCCATCCGCTGCCGAAGCAATGCGTTGGTAGCCAGAAATATACTTGCTGCAGGGACATCGACGACAAGTACGCGAAGAAGCTGGAGCGCATGGGCGTGGGCGGCGGTCCGTTGCGGCCGTTCGACGAGAAGCGCACCTACAAGCCGGACGTCAAGCTCTCCTACGCCGACGAGAAGGGCCGCGAACTCAACGAGAAGGACGCCTTCCGCGCCCTCTCCTGGAAGTGCGTCCCTTTGATTTACTGCTGTCCGCCTGTGCGTGCGTGCCCATACCTGTAACCGGGTCTGGCAGAGTGGTGGGAGCTAAAAGGCCAAATTCTGGGGGGTGTCTGGAGCAAAAAGTGGGGCTAGCTGACCATTTCTTGACTCGTAATCATACCTGTAACTGGGGTGGGGTTTGGGGGGAGGGGGTTCCCTCCCCCCAGGTGCTGAGTTTGACCCTACCCACACCCTTCCCAACCCTCCCCACAGATTGTCCTGAATTCCCGGTTACGGGTATGCTCGTAGTTTTACTTTTTGGTCAAAAATGGGTATAAATAGCTTCTAAATAGTGTTATTTAGCTGTTTAGGGTCATATAACACTGAAGAGCACGGAAAAAACCAACATTGACTCACTTTTTATCGCTTTAGATATGGTGAAAATCCTTTGGAAAAATTCTGGGGGGTTGGGTGGGTGTTGGAAAATTAGTGGGGCCCACAAAGCCCTCCCCCAGTTACAGTAAAGCCCCATGTGTTTTCGTTGCTGTGCCTGTGTGTACGCGTGTCTGTGCCTGCGCGCAGATTCCACGGCAACCGTCCTGGGAAGCGTAAGATCGAGATCCGCGGCAAGAAGTTTACGGAGGCGTCGACGATGCGCAGCATGAAGCCGGAGGACACGCCTCTGGGCACCCTCGAGAAGCAGAAGCGCAAGCTACAGCAGACCCATCAGCCATACATCGTCCTTAGCGGCAGTCACGCAGCCCTAGCCAAAGACTGAAACCCGCGAGTGGAGCGATGAAAGACCGCACCACAGACGAACTATTGCGTCGTGGAAACGTCCTGGAATGATGTGTGAATCCTCTCTGCGAATGCGGAAGTGTTTTCAACGCGAAAACGGTTGACACTAAATTCTTTTTAGTTGGTGGGTTGGAAAAGTGTGAGGTGGGCAACTTCTAAGCTGGATGCTATAATGTTTTCTCTGGAGAACGTTTTTGCTGAGGTTTAAATATGGTCCGCGCAACGCTGCAGGATTTGCAATCGCTACAAGTTGTAATAGATTTGAGTCGGTCCCGTCTCTGGTTATTGCTGTCGTGTAGTCGTGTCTGTGTGCGCCTGCGCATAAAATTGTCGCGCGACAGAAAGTTGTGCTCGCCCATTCCTTCTATTCGAATTTGATGCTCGTTGCGCAGTTAAATTTTCATTTTCGGCCGCTGACTGTCCGAAAGGAAGAATGCCGATCGCAGAGGAGGGCAACGCAGCGGCGCTGTGCGAGCAGTGCTTGGAGAAGCCCTGGAAGTACAAGTGTCCCAAGTGCGCCCTGAGGAGTTGCTCCCTCGACTGCAGTAAGAAGCACAAGGCCGAGAAGGACTGCGATGGCCAGAAGGACAAGAGCGCACCTCCGCCGCCCCTGCCCGCCTTCAAGCAACTACAGCCCAAGTGGTCCGGCAACGGTGCGTCGCGAATGTTTCGTGCCATGTACATCTGGCGGGCACGTTCTTAATCGGATGGTTGCGAAGTGCTTCTTGTAAAAATGACATGTGAAAAGTAAAGTAACTGATTCGTAACTAGCGCCTTCCCATGCCAAAAAACAGCACCGAGACCGAGAACCGTTACTTTTGCACCAGCGTTAAGCGAAGAAGCGAAGTCAGCTTGAACCATACAGTCTGGTGCCGACAAATTGAGAACGTGTACTCGTACCGAACATTGCATTGTTCCTGGAGTGCTTCTTTGTACCAGATTGGTTAGATCATATCTGTAACCAGGAATTGGACCTGGTGGAGGGTTCGAGCACTTTCTGGGGGGGTGGGTGGTGGGCGGGGTGAAAATCTGGAGGGGGGGGGGGTGGTTGGGGAAAGAAAAATAGGCACTTTTTGGTCAACTTTTAGTCAAAATTACATTGTAAAAATCCTAAAAGAGGCACCTTTTAAAATTCCTGGGGGGTTGGGTGGGGGTTCAGGAAAACCTGGGGGTGAGGGTTGGGGAGGGTGTGGGTAGGGTCAAACCCAGCACCTGGGGGAAGGGAACCCCCCCACCAAAAAAAAAAAATCTCACCCCAGTTACAGGTATAGGCTAGTAGATAGTTCACCTTTCCTCAGAAGCAAGTTCTGAATATCCACCACGTTAAAACAAGTCGATGCAGTGCCTGCGTGACGCCAGCAGACATACACATTGTGCAACTTACAAGCAGAGACCGGGCGAAACGTGGCCAAGGCCGACCCGCCGTTTGCAGGGGAAGCGAGCGACGAGAATTTCGCCGAGGTCAGCCTTGAGGACCAGGAATTCCTGCAGGCCACCAAGCGCAAGCTCGACGAGCGCACAACCGGTTGCCCGTTCTTTTCTTACTTTTTAATTTAAATTGCATTAAAAAGCCACTACTTTTTTCCAGAGGTGGCGGAGCAGGAGGGCGCTCAGTGGCCCTCGTCGTCGTCTGCGAAGCGACCGCGGACGCTGGTGCGCACGCCGGGCGACATGCGCGAGCTCGTCAGACAGTGCGCCATGCGCCACACCAAATTGGAGCTCGCCCCCGCAGGGCTGCAGAGGTTCGCTCCCTGCGTGCCTGTCAGTGGCGTAGCCAAGGGGAGGGGTAGTGGGGGTATACCCCTTCCCTTGGATACCCCCACTACCCCTCCCCGAGATGGTGTGAAGCCCAAAAAATGCAACAGGGTCCAGCCCAAAATCTCAAAATTGTTTGCCTGCGGCGCAACAGGGGGGGACCCTGTTAAAAAGTTGGAAATCTGTGCCCCCTCCCGAAACCAAATCCTGGCTACGCCACTGGTGCGTGTGCCCGCTTGTCGTTGCGTGCGCGCAAGGCTGTGGGCGACTTGAGGTCTCGCCTGAACGAGACAAAGTACGAGCGCTTCGCGGAGACGATCTACTGGACGGTGCGCGTCTGCTTCGACCTGGCCGCCGATGCGGACGCCCCAGACGACTTCTACTTCGTCGACCTACACCGACTCGCCGAATCCGTCTCCCTAGCCACCATTCTCAAGTGAATACGGCCTTTTCTTTTTTTTGTGGGATTTTTCATGCAAACGTGCTGCACAAAGCTACTGGAATTGAATTAGTCTAATGAGGCGAGAGCTCGGTTGTTGCTGGTTGTTTGTCCTTCTACCGTAAATCCCCTAAGAGTGCCCGGGTCGCGTTTTTTTGAACGTCACTGAAGATTTCATGGGAGGCGAGTACTTGAGCTTCAAACCCAAACATAACATTCTCAAACGGATTTTGTTGTGCAGAAGCTGGAACCGTCTAGGCAGTTCCTGCAGCCGAAGAAGGGCGGCGTCATCTCCGAGAAGACGCTCGACATGGAGAAGCTGGCGCCCTTCCAGAGCGCCGGCATCGATCATCTCGTCGTCTGTCTCCGAGCCGAGGGATACTCCGAGAGGAGGTGGGCACTTGTACTTTTCATGCAACTCGTTGTATTCGGTACGATCACGAACTGTAGCGCGAACTGCACTATGACTGGCTACATTCACAGTGTACATTGTTCAATACACAGCTACAGGGTGTGACAAAAGTCACGTTACACGTTGGAACGGCAATATCTCAGGCGGTTGTTGACCAATCGTATTCCGGTTTTTTGGACGTTGTAAATCACTTTTCAACTTACATTTCCGTTTTTGAAAATTCAAATTTGACTCGCGCAATCGCTGGCAAATTTAGATTTTACTCGCTGATGTAAAATTCACACTATCAAAAGCATACATTTAAGAAAATCAAGTTATAGAAAACTCGTGGAATCCGTGATATGTACAAACTTGGTGAGCGTGAGCCAAATTTCATTTTTTTAGAACAGAAATTTAAATTGAAAAGTGATCAACAACGCCAAAAAAACGGAAAACGATTGATCAACAACCGCCTGAGATATTGCTACTCAAACGTGCAACGTGACTTTTGTCACACCCTGTAGTTGGTCGTTTTCCCTCGTATATGTGACATAGCGGCCTGCACTCAGGTTCCACATGCTGCGTAGCGCGGATCCGCTGCGGGAGGCGCTGGCGCACAAGGTATTGGTCGAGTTCCCCACACTGTTCGTGCTCCACGAGAGCCGTCTGCCCCACTACCCCATGATGGAGCCCGAAGAGGCGAAACGCATCGTCGAACAGCTTCTACTCAGGGTCAGTACATACACGCTGGCGCGCACGTGCGAACGCTCGCATTCTCACTCATGTATTTCCAGCCTCCGCCGTGTCAGTTCGAAAGCGCGCCATTCGCCCGTGCCCCTGGAGGCACGGAACAGGAGGAGCACGTGGCGCCCGGTCTGGAGAAGCTGCGCCGCTTCAACGACGCCATGGACAACAATCCCAATTATCAGCAGAACTCCAACCGATTCAGAGGCAGGGGCAGGGGTGGTCGCGGCGGCAGGAGGGGCTGGAGAGGCGGCGGCGGTGGCGACTTCTACCCGCCCGGCAGGGGAAGGGGCGGCCCCAGAGGCGGAGGAGGCTGGCGCGGCGGCCGCAGCCCTCGCCGTCCCGGGCCCTGGCGGGGCGGGCCGTCGCCGGCGGGCCGCGGGGGCCGCGACCTGGACCAGCCGACTGGCTGGCAGGAGGAGGGCATGACCGACTGTCTCGACGCCTGGCAGAACATGTTCAGCGCCGGCGCGCCCGGCCCGGCCCAGGCACCGAAAGACCAGGACGTCTCCCCCAAAGAGAGTTTCGAGGCGCCGATGGCTGAGAATGGAGGTGCAGCGCCAGCCGAGGCGGCTGCTTCCCCCCAGCAGACGAAGGACGCTGTCGAGTCGACCTGCTCTTGATAAGTTGTGCTGGGAACGTTGTCCACGTTGACGATAGTTACCTTAGTTACGATGTGCCGGTTGCGCGCAAAATGCGTTGAGAGAATGAATGAAATCCGAACTTTCCTAAAAAAAACTTAAAACTTTATTTGACACCGCCAATACAGCGCAGGGTAGTAGACCTAGCTGTAAGCGGGTCTGAAAGAGTGGGGGAGGTAAATGACACTGTTGGGGGGTCGGGGTTTCTCCGGTGCAAAAGTTGGGGTAGGCGACAATTTTTTTGACTTATGCTGGTACTTTTTGGTCAAAATGGGTATAAATAGGCTCTAACTTTGTTGTTTAGCTGTTTTATGGTCATATAACACCTAAAAGCGCTGAGAAACCAACATTAACTCACTGTTATCGTTTTATACATGTTGAAAATCCTTTGGGAAAATCATGGAGGGTTTGGGGCGGGTTGCTCATAAAAGGCACATGGCATACATATCCCTTAATCCTGGGGGCACGATTTGAGGGTGGCAGTATACTTTCAACCTTGCCGTACCCGGGGGCAGTTTTGGAGATGGGGGCTCTATCTGAAACTTTATTTTGACGCCATCACACAGCACAAGGCCGTATACAATCACGAAGATCAGAGGGTCAGTATCACAATGACGTTGTTCTCCCGCGAGGGAGTGGGCCGCCCACCTGGCACGGATTTCGGACCAAAGCCCTGGAGCCGCCCTGCACCATGGTCAATGGCAGCGTTGATCCCAGTGCCCAAGGGGATTTGTGACTCAGTGACCTTGGTGGAAGGGAGTTGAACCCCCGACTACGAGCGCGCCGAGCACGACGCCCAACCGCTGAGTCACTCGCTCTCACCAAATGCTATTGAAGGATTTACGGTAGTTCCATGGGATCCAGGTCACTTGGGCACGCTACACACTAATTTGCCGGCAGTGGTAGGCAGGTAGCAGCCTATTGCACTCACTCGTGGTTTTTCACTATATCTGTGAATTCTGCCACGCACAGCAGTGGAATTGTAATGCACGGCACTATGCAGACAAGAAACAAGTGTGCAGTGCAATGTGTGGGTTCCCCACGTGTTTAAAGACTACTGGACACACAAAACCTGAAAAAAAAAACAGTTGAAGTGTATTACAGTTGCTAATCAAAGTGCCTGTTCGATAGGAGCCACAATTTCGAAAACAGTCAGAGCTGTTTCACTAAAGTTTTGCAAGGATGGGTAATCAGCGTTAGACAACACACCCACTTCTACAGAATTAGATTTTGGAAGTGTTTTCGGTGTCCGAGGTCTAGTCGTCCAGCGCGTTCGCTCGCTCGCAGTATGCATTTGTACGGTGCGTGCGTTCGTGTGCGGGCGATGGGACGTACACGTAAGACAATCGAATAAAAAAAACCGCTGCCGCAAAACGCAAAATTTGTGATATATCAACTTATGTATGTACTTCGGCTGTGGCGAGGTTTCGATTGATGATCGAACGCTTAGCGCTGTGCCTATCGCTTTCACTGCTGATTGCGCCTGCACAAAGCGATGAAGATGGGATTGGTATCAGCGACAGTTGCGAACGGAAGGGTTCGACAATCTATAGGCTCAACTTGAAACCCATTCAAAAGGTTGGGGAGCAGTTCTGCCGAACAGTCGAACCAGAGAGTTGTCTGGCAAGTTTTGGCGAACTTCAACCTGACGGACCCACCGACGAAGATGCACATACGCTTGTCTGATTCAGACGGAGGTACCTTGTGGCACAGATCAGAATTCATTCGTGGCAAGCTTTCGGTTCCAAAAACGTCATCGGGCAAATCAGGTATGCTGCACCCTTGCTTGCATATTTTCGTCAACGTCTCCAAGTGGCGGTGCATGCATCTGGTAGCGTCCACGTCCAACTACTTGGGCGCGGACGACGCAGAATCGTCCATGTCCGAGTACTCGGGATAAAGGCTAACTTCACGCTTGTTCCAGAGAACATTTCCAGCGGGCTATGGCACAGACAATCAAAAGAAAAGTTTCAGTCCCAGAGGCACTACCTGCCCGGTACGACAGGCCAAAGTTGACACTTTTGAGTCCCAGCTAGCAGTGACTGTTTTCTGAAAAAATGCACGTAACTTCGAAACACAACTTTGGTATTCCAGTATTCCCCATAAAATTTAGCATATTACATACATACATATTACATGTACATAACATACATAGATACATATCACTACAGCAACTCGAAAATTTCATGGGAATCCGATTCTGTGCTTAGAGTTGCGCTCCAAAGACGTGTTTCGAGGTTAGGTAGGTCTATTTCTGACAAAACAGTCAGTTTTATCAAAATCAAAAAAATTCGGGGATTGGGCCACACAAAGCTTGGTCCTTAGAAAAGCGAGTCTAAAGCCGCTGAACTTACCGTAAATCCCCCATTGAACGCCCTGGGCGTTCTTTTTTTGACCCACCCTCTACCCTGGGCGTTTGTTAGAGGGGGGGGGGGCGTTGATTGGAGGGGGGGAGAGCGTTCATAAATTCAACCAGTAAATGCCGTTGAAATAATGCTGTGCAGACCCAATAATCGTTAGTTAAACATGAAAATTGTACGATTATTGGTGCAAATCGCCTTTTGCTGCGGCTAAACAATAGCTGTTCTAGTGCGTACAGGCACTATACAGCACCAAAACGTAGAATAGAGTATGGCAATATCTGTTTGGATAAGCATATCATTACATAACTGTGTTCCAAAGCACGCCCCTTCATTGCTGACCTGCACAGGCTGACCTGTGTTTACTCCATGCCCAGTTACACCCAATGCCCACCGACCAGCTTAGATAGGTGGAAAGCCTCTCTACACACCTGCCTGCCTTTCCCTATGGGGCGCTCAGCGTCCCAGCAGGCTTGTTGCGTGTGTGGCAAGATGTCAACAGTGCCTCAGGCAAAATTTTTCACATTTTGGGAACGCAAATCGGAAGGAGATCGACAAAAAAATCTGCAGAAACTAAGATCTGTACATGTAAATCAAGACTATGTACTAAGAAATCTGGGGAGGGCAGTCTGGACATCTGGGGAGGGCAATTGCCCCAACTGCCATCCCCTGGATACGCCACTGCCCTCTACTCTGGGCGTTTATTGGAGGGGGGCGTTCATTGGAGGGGGGGCGTTCTTTGGAGGATTTACGGTATTTGCAGAAGTCGACGCGTTGCCTTGTGAGTGCAATTTTTCATTTGGTGAACTGCCGGGCCAAAAAGATGCGTGGAACACTGGACGTGTTACCAGGAGAAAGAATACGATCAATCGACATCAGGTACCTAAGCTGATTTTTGCGCTTTTATAATTTGAGATTTGCTGGCTTGCAGAGTTGCAGTATCTATGATTACTATGATATTGGCTATATTGACAGCCTCCTAGCGTTGCCCCTACTCTAACAACAACACAACCTTTGATTACTACTGAAAGGGCTCAAAAAATGTTAAAAAATTGTTTATGATAAAAATCGGATATCGTTTTTGAAATTAGGTAAAGTTCTTTATCCGATGAATAAAAGTATGCCTCGGTTTTTTCTTTACCCATAGCCTGTTATTTGGCGCAAATGCAGTGGAAGAGTAATAATTATGTTGCTTGTACGTACGTCTCTGTCAAGTGTTCGTGCTTGTATTGAGTGAAAAGGCAAGCTGCATGCACACACTACCATATAACTATGAGGGTACCTTCTCCTTTCGAAGCTTACTGAAAGTATTGTACCGATCAGTGCTCATAAGAGCTAAGAGCTCATAAAATGAATAGAAACTTTCACACCTTCTGGAACATTGGAAGAAGAGCAGTGTGATTTGCCAAGTTGGCGAGCATGTTGCCATCCAACAAAACGAATGCGTATGATGACTGCAACGGAACGCATTATCTATGTAGCGAAAATAGTTGACTGATCGCCGTTGATGGCATCCAAAGCAAAAGCGGGTGTTACGATCCTTGCGGACACGCAGTCCGACATTCGTTGCAGCCGTTCGGCCGTCGTGGTCTGTGACGCGCTCGAGAAGCAGACACACGTGACAGCTGCTCCAGAGCCGTGCTCCACAGATTACGCTGTCTTTAAGGGCCTTCCGGCCCTTCTGGCCACATCGATAGGCGTCCCAGTGGGCGTCGGCGTCGGAGTTGGCGTGCCACTATCACTCATTTGTGAGTTCAGGGTTTTGACATGTGTATAAACAAACGTTATTGTACGACCAATGAGCATTCATCTGTGGCTCGAGTTCTGTGGCAAACAAAAATATAGGCTTCGTGTCGAACTCATCAGGGATTTGCAATATTTTCAAAAGGCTTTAAATTAAAGCAGAACAAGGAAGATGTGACTCAAGACGGTTGCATGTTTTCCGTGTCTCTTTCGCGAGCCATTGTGAATGAGTCCGCTCCTGTCCTTCCCTTCTTTGTAACATCTTCGACATCCGCTTGTCCCCCAACGCTGCACCCCGTCCCGCTTACAGACCATGCCATCCCCTCTACGTCTCTTCTACACATGTTTGGAAATTTGTGTTTCTTGTATATTTTGCCGATGTGAGGGTTGCGGCAGCTTCGTTAGGGTTGCGAATGGAGGGCTCTATACTTTCAACGTTGCCGTACCCGGGGCGGGGGCACTGTTGGAGGGGGTACTATTGGAGGATTTACTGCAACACTGTATCGCTGTCACACGGCGTTATTCACCTGCGAGGGGGTGTAGTCGCTGAATCGTCCCTTGTACAATTAATAGGTGTATGTAGCTTGGTATTCACCATGTAGCTTTACCTACACTACTTTATTGTTGCCCATCTAATAGAGTGCATAGAATTACAAACCTACTACCCCCTGGGGGCGCTATTGGAGAGGGGGTATACCGTAAATCTTCTAATAGAGCCCCCTCCAATAGTGCCCCCGGATAAGGCAAGGTTGAATGTAAAGTGCCCCCCTCCAATTGTGCCCCCAGTCGTAAGGGGTGTGTTATGCCATGCGCCTTTTATGGGCACAAATAAAGTGGTAGGTACATATAATATGGTGTATACACACTACTACTAACCAATAATAGTACGTTTCAGCTACTATTAACGGTAAATCAACCATTAAATGGGAAAAGAATAATCAAAATCACCGATAAATCGTCAATTTTGACTGCGAAATTAGCATTTCCATTTAAAATTTTTAGGTATAGAGCCCCCTCCAATAGTGCCCCCGGGTAAGGTAAGGTTGACATAATAGTGCCTCGGGGGTCACCATTGGAGGATTTACGGTGGTTTACTTAGATAATGCACAACTTACACGTACAAAAACTTCTGGAAAAACACATGCTTAAGGATAGGTTCCCAATCTGGGAGGAAATTATCTTTTTCTGGGACCAAAATTTCAGCGCTGACTCCTTTGGCCCTGTATTGGGGCGGGAAGGGGGCAGCGTGGATGCCGATGCGATACTGGCGTAGATGTTGCTAGGGCAAAATCCCTGGGGCGGTAATTGGACTAGGGTGAAACCCCACGGACTGGTTCTGTCCTTGGGGAGGTTTTGGGCTATGCATCAGTACAAGCTCTACCATGACGGCGGCGAGTGGAAGGATCGCAAGAGTTCCAGGACAGCGCGGTGCATACTAGGAGTACGATGTTCGCATGTACCATACCTGTAACCGGGTCTGGAAGAGTGGGGGGGGGATAGCTGGCCGATTTTGGGTGGGGGGGTCTCCGGAGCAAAAAGTGGGGGTAGCTGGCCATTTTTTGACATATACTTATACTTTTTGGTCAAAAATGGGTATAAATACCTAGGCTCTAAACAGTGTTAATTAGCTGTTTTATGGTCATATAACACTGAAAAACACTGAAAAACACCAACATTTACTCACTTTTATCGTTTTAGACAGAGTGAAAATCCCTTGGGAAAATTCTGGGGGGGGGGGGAGTTGGGTGGGTGTTGGAAAAATAGTGGGGCCCCCAAAGCCCCCCCCCCCAGTTTTAGGTATGGCATGTACTGCGGCCGTTCAGCGTATTTTCACGTGAGTTCAGGTTTTGGTGCCTGCTGCGGGCCACTCGATGAGCTGCCAACCATCGATGATAGCAAAACTGGTCTACCATCAGGAGCACTCACTGTCCTAATAGACTACTCTGTCAAATACAGTGATACAATCGGTCAGCGCCATCCGGAGTCATCGACAGCGACGTTACACTGTTCGAATGGCCGCTCGGCTGCCATATTGCTGTCAGGGGATGTTTCAGCAGTCCGTGAAAAAGATGGCAGTCTGGAACTTACATGTAAGGGTTCATACTGGATAGGAGGTGATGCTAGTGGCAGAGTGACTAACGTAGCATGTTTCTCGGTCGTGGGGTAGTTTGGGACCCGAAATTTTGTTGTTGTTTTGTTTATTACAGAAATTTCGACGTTATTTCATGTCGTGTTGGTAACACGAAGGCTTTGCAATGACAGCACAATGCACTGTTATGTTGACATCCTTCTTATTGAAAACAGAAGTCATTTGTACAGCGCAAGACAAGTAAATATGCAGGTCACGCAACTGCGGTATGCATCAGACAATAACGTCACACATGCAGATGCTGTCATTTCCTTCAACACTTCAACTCAGGATCAGGATTCAGGCCGGGTCTTTGGCCTTTTTGCTCGCGTAGTGGCCATCCAGCTTCAGAAGCTCGGTGCAGACGCCACATTAGAGCGTGTCTGGCACAGCACAGCAGACGCGTGCAGCAGCACCTCTCCGTCTTGTCGTGAAGTCGTCGCAAATCTGCAGCTTTCTCTTTTCTTCCTTTGCCCCACGCATTTCTTCAGCAGGCTTTTCTCCTTTTCTCCACTTCCGGGCTAGCTCCTTGCGACCTTGTCCGCTTTGCAGTCAGCGCCACTTTCGCGGTCTTTGCAGAAGACCTGGCGTTCAAGAAGTAGGTACGAGCTGCCATGGTTGGTCGCACTCGCCAACAGATGGCCTCTCTCACACCGCATGACGCAGCTCTTTCTTCCAAACTGTATCCGCTTGTGGCTGTCAGTCGCCGCTAGGACAGAGAGTAAGTTGAAGGTCAACTTCGGTAGATACCTACATTACTCTCTGCGGCCTGCACCGGTTTCTGTCACTGCTGTTGTCGTTCTCAACAGCTTGTCGCCTTGTCCAAGAGCTTCCACGTTTCTTCCATCGCCAAGCTGAACTGCCACAGGCTTTGAGAAAGTCGCTCCGTCGTTCCGTCGTCTCTTTACACCATCGTCTGCAGCACAGACGCTGCGCTTGCAATTCTGGCTGCTACTTTCCCTGCTGCTGTTTCTGGCTTGGCGCCGCTCCGGACAGCCCTGTGCCCAGCCATCCTGTCGCAGTTGTAGCATCGGCCTCTCAAGCCGTTGGCACTCCGTTGCAAAAAGGCGTACATTCACTACCGGATCCAGAAGCTGGAGAGTGGGGTCTACCCCTCCTGTCAGCTCAGATTCTGGGGGAAGAAAGGGGAGAGCTCAGGGGGAGAAGGAGGAAAGAAGGACGACCACAGGGGCAAAGTGGGAAGATTTTTCGTTTTCCTTGGATTCAGGCATCAAAAGCGCAAAATTTTCGCCTGCAGCGCTTCTGTTCGGCGTGCACCCGTTTCCACCGTCCCATTTCCGCCGTCCCCTATTCCGCCGTCCCCTATTCCGCCGTCCCCTAGATGCATAGAAGCGCTGCGTCTCTTGCTTGAGGCGTTTCAGCTCTGCTGTAGACAGTGGCTTGGTCGAGTTCTGCTCTGCGCTCCGTTTCGCCTTCATGTACCTAGAGCTCGGCCTTGTCCTGCGCGTCGCAGCGCCTTCTTCTCCCTCGCAGCGCCTTCTCCAGTGCACCACTATTCGCTCTCTCGAAGTCCAGCGGTGCAAGACTGTCTATTCGCGCTGACCGGTTATCGCCGAAGCGTGGCTCTTCGAATCCGCGACCGAATCCACCTCTTCGGCAGGATAATAAAATAATAAACGAGCACCGGTCGACATTTGACGACTGCTGGCCATCGCTCGTGCGCTGATCTCGAGCTGGGCTGGGTTGTCTGCAGTGGGCGTCGTCTCGTTAAATGGCGTTTCTGTGACGACCAGGCAGGCGCTCGGCTCGCGGCCCTCTCCCCTGCGACTCTCGGTCAATCGCGCGCGCGTCCTACTGGCCGACTGGAGGAAAGAAGGATTTCATGTGTGAAGAGGCCGTGTCCAGACAGTGGAAGCAAGGAGGAAACAGGCCTCGAGTGAGATGCGAGACCGGGCGCTAGTCTTGGCGGTGGCCACCTGCCTGCTGTCGGTGCTCTGTGAGTCACTACTGTGCGTGCTTTCCCACCTATACAAAAGTGTAAAAAGAGCCGATGGAGTATGAAATTTGGAACTAAAGCATGTGGACGAAGCTTGCAGATTTTTAGCGTTTTCCTTATATTAGGGCACTCAAAAGCGTAAAATTTTCGCTTGCGGCGTTGTCGCGGTCTTGCAACTCACGCTCACATTTGAGCGTGAGTGCGCCATTTGAGCTCAGTCCGCGTGACCAGCGCACTAGCTGTTTAGCGTGCCATCCAGTCCGCGTGAAGAACGCGCTGGCTGTTCGGCCTGCCAAAGGGTACGTACCGGTATGACGAGCGCTCTAACTGTTCAGCATGTCGTCGTCGTTTAAATTATCACATTTCTTTTTTGAATAACTTTCGTTTCCTTTGTCGGATTGTTTTGAAATTTGGAACACTTATACTCAGGACTTTAGGATTTTGTCTGGAAAAAGAATCGTCGAATTCGGTGTAGGATTCCGAGAGTTATGACGCTCCGAATCATATGTCTCGTTTTTTTGGCAGATCTTACGAACAAAATCGGTCGTATCGTAACTGATCAGTACTGTATGCAAAATTTCAAACGCAAAACTTTGCTTTTGCTTTGCGCGGGCTCGTCTAATGTGGTCGGCGTACAGAATTCTCTAGTTCTGCTCGACTGAAACCTCCCCTCTCCATCCGCTCTCCCTCCACTCCATTACCCACCCAACGGCCCTCTTCTGGGCCAACTCAACAGGGTTCAAGACTTACTCTGCGCCTCCACGTGGTGATGCCTGGGCAACGTCTCTTTTATGACGCGACGAAGCGGAGGGGCACTGCTAGCATGATTTTCTTAAACATCAGCCCAACACAGCACCAACACCAGCCCAGCAATGGTGTTTTTGTTCTCAAAAAGAGACATCTAATTTGGAGCGCCATAACTCTCGGAATTCTCAACCGAATTCGAAGATTCCTTTTTCAGGCAAAATCCTAAAGTCTTGGGTATATGTTTTCCAAATTTCATTACAATCCGACAAAGGAAACAAAAGTTATTCAAGAAAGAAATGTGATAATTTAAAGAAAACACCCTTTATATCAAGCGCCCTGGCTGTTCAGCGTGCCGACCAGTCCGCATATTCGAGCACGCCGAATTGGTCCTTTCTGTTTGCCAAGGTGTTTGTCCTGTTGGCGGGTCTTTATGGCTGATTCATAATTAACGGTCTTCCCATCGGTCTCGGTCTCGGTCTCGGTCTCGGTCTTCGCATCGGTCTCGGTCTCGGTCTCGGTCTCGGTCTTTTTGACCCATGCAAAACTGACAACGCGTTGCCTCCGGTCTTTCAATGATCTTCGGTCGAATGCGCGCCTTTCAGCGTGTTAAAGAGCGTACTGTGGCCCTTGTTTTCGACCTGTTTCATTTTTTATGCAACTTCCATAGGAAACAAAAAAAGCACACGCAGTAGACGACGGGAACGCACTATCACCAGACAAACAGACAGACATTGTGCGGCAGACGCAGACCGCCGCCAGCGCTTCTGTCCGCCGCTAGCGGCGCGGACGCCGCTACCTACAGGAGCAGTCGTCAGCTTCTGGCCGCCGCCGTTTTTTTTTGGATTTTTGGCATAAGAGCGGTCGTCAATTATCCAAGGACACGGCGCCGCCTCCACCTGTTGAATACGACGCATCGTAAACTCTTCCTTGTTTTCAATATTGGCTAATTTCCTAGTCGCTTCGCCCTTATGAAATACCGACAAATTCTTTGAGGGTGACGGCTATAGTAAAGCGTGACTACGGTAGCGCGCGCGTTCAACACGAGTTCAATGAAGACCGATGAAGACCGGAGCAAATGTTCAAAGTTCCCAACATCGTCGGTATGGGTCTCGGTCGGGGTCTTCGCTTCGGTGTTGGCTGTTTAGATGGGCAAGACCGCGACCGAGACCGAGACCGAGACCGAGACCGAGACCGATGGGAAGACCGTTAATTATGAATCAGCCTTGCGGTTGTTGTCATTGTTGGATTTTGCGCAACGCTAGGAGGCCGTCAGTCAGTGGCCCATATAGCATAAGCATACCCATCTCCATGACGCCTTCCAGTCTAGAGCCGCATAAGTAGCCAAAGACCGTCGAAAGAACGCCATCGGTAATCTAGGGCAGCGACGGCTCGAGAAAATCCATTGAGAGGAAAGTTCTTGATCTAGTGGTCCATCAAGAATCGAACCCGGGATCTTGCGCGCAAGAGGCCGATTCTTTGCCACTATGCCATACGCTGCCCCCCCCCCCCAGTTGCGGTACTGTGTCGTTTGTTTGTCTCCACACTAGGCCCAAATACTGTCAAGCTTTCAAAAACAATAACTTACAAGTATAGGTAGTAGTCTTTGGAACCTTTGTTTTGTACCGGAGCAACAAAATCAAGACGCAAACCGCCTTTGCTACTACAGTTCTGTTGCTTTGCATCGTCCCAGTGCACTCCATTCCTACTTGTACCAGACAACTTACCGTAAACCCTATAATTAGCCCCCCAGGGGCTAATTGTTTCGTTCGAGCTCTAGGAGTGGTGGGGCTGTGGCGTAGTCCGTAAAGCGTTGGACTCCTGACCGCGAGGTCGGGTGTTCGATTCCTTGTTGGGCAAGGCCACGGCAACCCTCTTGGGCAAGGGGTTTAAACCACTGCTCCGGTTTCTGGCTGTACCGTGGCTTTGGCTTAAAATCAGTGCCAGGTGGGGGCCCACCTTGCCTCGCGGCAGAAGAACGCCCATTGTTATTTATACGGCGCCGCCCTGTGATCCTCGCGATTCAGTTAACGGGCCATTGTGCTGTGTCAGGTGGTTGTCGTCAAAAATAAAAAAAGTTTAAAAGTCTAGGAGGATGTATAATTATAGGGGGGGGGGCTAATTATAGGGGGGCTTAGGTATAAACTGGAAGTGTCGATGTGTGGGAAGCTTTGTGGGCGAAAAGGCGCGTAGAGGCGATTTTTAAGGGAAAAAGACGCTGCGCACACACGTTGGTACACTCTAACACACTCTCACACAGTCTCGCATGCACATGCATGATACGCGACCATATGTACATACACCCAGACATGGAAAATTCTGCCTTTCAGACGGTGGTTCATTGGCGTAATTATAGGGGGGGGGGACTTATTAACTCAAAGTGGTCTTAGGAGGGTGTATAATTATAGGGGGGGGGGGGGGTAATTATAGGGGGCTAATTATAGGCTTTACGGTGTTGAGCATGTAGCTTCTCACTTTAGCCTTGTGCTATGACTTCGCTGGCTGCATTCCGGAAAAGGGCCTCCGATACTCGTGGGAGACAAAGGCGCCCGAGGCGAACGTAAAATGGTGTCATGACGCGTGCAAGTCCAAACACTTCGGTAAGTGTCAGTTGCTCCATTGTCGCTGCAGACTTATTGAAACGAGGAATTGTGACACTGGTTTGGTTTGTCCCAGGTGTTCTTTGGATTGCCTGCTACTGTGGCGTGACGTACGACAAGAATAACTTGGTCGATTCCTCCAGCCATTGCAACTTCAATTGCGATGCGGACACGTGCGGAGGCATCAACGAAAATGTTCTCCACGTCAGTCTCTATTCGGAAAAGGCGGAGACAGGTCAGCCGCCGATTCCTTTGCGCCCAATTGATTCGTGGTCTTCACTTCTGAGGCGTGGTATTCGAATACAGTGGGCACTGGAGCGCATGTTGGAGAGAGTGCGTGTACCCCCCCCTTCCCCTACCATACATACCGTAAATCCTCCAATACCACCCCCTCCAATAGTGCCCCCCTCTAATAGTGCCCCAGGGTATGGCAAGGTTGAAATAATAGAGCCCCCCTCCAATAGTCCCGCCGGGGGCAAGGGAAATGTTGTGCCATGCGCCTTTTATTAGCAAAAATATAGTGGTACCGGTAGGTACATCTATATCGTGTATACACACTACTACTAACCAATAATACCTAGTACGTTTCAGCAACTATTAACGGTAAATCAACCATTAAATGTGGCAAAACTGATCAAAATCACCGAAAAATCGGCAATTTTGACAGCGAAACTAGCATTACCATTCAAAATTTTTAGATTGAAATAATAGAAGCCCCCCGCCCATAGTGCCCCCGGCCCGGGTAAGGAGAGGTTGAAAAATAGTGCCCCGGGGGCACTATTGGAGGATTTTCGGTAACTAACAAACCCCGGCATAACCATCCATCATTGCTGCTGCACTGCCACCTCAAAGTTGCAACTTCATTGCAACCTCTTCAAAATTCGCTGCCCTTTTGCAGGCGACACTTCGTCTTCGTTAGTCAGCTCGGCCGCCACTGCTCGCGGAGACACTTGCGCCGCAGAGGGTGCGTGTTTCACGCGTACGCTTGAAGCACACCAACAGTTCTGCAGGAAGTCTCACGCAGCTGCGATTGTAGGAGCTGCGGAGACAGCCGAGTGTGACGGCGAGTGGGGCTGCTGGACGCCCTGTCCGTCGAGCTGCGGCTACGGCAGCCAGAAGCGCGTCCGTCGCGTGTCGTTCGACGTTCGCTACGAGTACCGGCCGTTCTCAAAGAACCACTCGCTGGAGACAGTCGAGGCGAGCGGCCTGTGCCACCAGCAGAAGCAGGTGCGAGCCTGCAAGCTCAGCAACTCCTGCCCGCCGCCCGATGTCAGCGACGGTGAGGAAGCGGACTGAGAATCAGACGGGTGGGCTGCTGGAGGCAGGCAATCGCATCTCATTGCAGACGTGCTCGGCCCAATGAACGACTGCATTGAACGCGGCGGTCGCTACAGCCCTGGGGGCGACTGTTTTACGCTCGAAGTGAGCGACGTGCCGCTGTCGGCCGCTGAGGCGCACAAGAGGTGCGCCGACGTCAAGGACGGCAAGTGGCGGCTCGCGGGCCGGCGTCTCGCCGGCTTCTATGACTACCCAAGGGCCGCGCACGACAGCTTCCCGTGGCTCGTGGCCGCCCTCAAGAAACATTCGGGCCTCGTCGACGGACAGGTGACTCGTCGGCACGCACGCGGGCCCGCCCAGCGCAGACGACACGGACGGACGCCCACCCAAGTTTAGCCCGCCGACGAGCACAAGGCGCTGGCCGTGTGGACGGGCGGTCAGTTCGTGCCCACGGACTGGTCGACGAACGCGACGCAGCACTTCCGCTGGTCGCCCAAGACGGCCCGCGAGCCGCT
Organism: Paralinhomoeus sp. GSCO2_6; assembly: GCA_030248085.1. NCBI lineage: Eukaryota > Metazoa > Nematoda > Chromadorea > Monhysterida > Linhomoeidae > Paralinhomoeus > Paralinhomoeus sp. GSCO2_6. The sequence goes on from JASAMY010000984.1 coordinate 29,703, forward strand.
CAGCCGCAACAACGGAGAGCCCCGGCGCTACGTCCGCGCCTACCTTCCCTGGGGCGAGTGGCTCTACCAGAAGCATCTGGTGTCGAAGCTCAAAGGCAACGAGACGCGGCCCGGCGCTATCTACTGCTGGTTCCTAGTGGTCAGGAACACCGACGAGGGCCCAGTCCTCCGCATGCGCTGGGACGACTGCGAGGTGCAGCGCCGCGTAAAACCCTTCGCGGCGCTCTGTGTCGAAGGTTGGACAGTTGGTGTCCTTTGTTTCTGCTGACTAACTTTTTTCTTGACCATTTAGACTCGGCGCTCACCTCGTACAAGGTGTACGCCAACCAGACGATCACGTTCGTCCGCCGCCACATGCCCGACTGTCGCCGTCAGTCGTCCCTTTGTCGAATGCCATTTGTGGTGTAGGCCACTCGGAAAGGCTGAACGTTTAGACCGCCATCACACGTACAAAAATGAGGGGGGCTACCTCCACTTGAAAGACCGTGGCACTCGCGCGGACGACGCCACGCACTGCGCGGTCACGGGCATGACGATTCCCGGCTGCCAGGCGGTCGCCTACTGCGACGGCAGTCGAGAGCCCGACGACTTCCCTTTCTGTTATCATTTCTTCGGAGCCAAGCCGCTGCTGGACGGCGACAACGACGCGGGACCGCTGCCGTCCCAGGGCCGGCACGGCCTCAAGCTGAAACCGCAGCACGACTGCGATACCATGGTACGCGAAGAATAGGGAGAAGAAACAGCTTGGCGCAAGCAACGTTTTATTTGGAACAAAACGTGAAAAATTCCCCAAAGTGACATGCGTCACCCACTCGTTTATTTGGAAGGCTTCTGCGCGTCCGCCGCCGTCCGTTCGCACTCGCCTTCAATCGTGCCTGACATGTTCGGCCGCGTTGAGAACCGCGTTTATTTGGGGTAGCTGAGGCGGACTTGTAAGCCGTCCACGTCGACGGTCCACGTTTCGTCTCACCTGGTTACTTTGAATGTTCTTTTCGGTGTCTTTACTCACAATGTCCGATCGTGTGGTGTCGGTTTTACTCGCTGAACGCAACAGGCTGACTCGTTGACACATGGCAATGCGCAGCCACACAAAGTAAGTCACATCGACCTAACTCGCGTCGTTGCTGCCCGCTCTTCACCAAGCAACTTTGCGCGCCATAAATAATGCGGCAAAATGGGCGGACGACGTCGACAACAACAATCTCCCAAGTAGTTGCTATCAGACGATCGGCTGACTGAACGCGACGCTGGCAGTCGGCTTCCGTGGACGCCCTGCAACGCACGGCGGACAGCTGCAGCGCGGACAGCGGATGCAGCCGACCACCTGGATCTGCGTCGTTCGAGCGGAGGAGTACGGCAAGCCCGTCCTCGTCTCAGTCGTCACTACGAAAAAAACCACACATCGGGAAGGCGGCGGAGTCTGTCGGTCCTGTCAACTGCTGCCTCCAGCAACCCAGCAGCCGACGCGGCCAGTGTGAGCCTGCTCGCCCTGCACGAACGCTGGGCGCAGCGCAGCTCGACGGCGCCACGGCCGACGGCGGCGACCGCCCGTCGAGAGACGGCGCCGATCCTCTGCTCACGCTCAAAGCTGCTCGACAAGACGCCGCCTCTTAATTAAAGGGCGGGGGGGGGGCTAGTTTCCAGAATTTTTGAGATAATGATGTGGTCAGCTGCAGGACACCCCTGGGAGTCACGTCCCGTTCTTACTTTTCGAACTTAATTCTAAGTTCTTCGAGATATTTCAACAAAAGCATCCAAAATTTGAACAACCATTGTACAGTAATCTTTTCGGATAGTCACGCAAAACCTAGCGTAGGCCATTTAACAGAGCTTTAAAACCTGAACTCGATTCTCCGTACTGCTGAAGCGTTCGATCAGTGCGTGCGCTAGCAAAATATAGTCGCAGCTAGTCGAACAATTGACATTCGGCGGCGCATTGTTCAAACGATAATGACGACATACATGTATGTAAGTTCGAAAAGTAAGAATGGGACGTGACTGCCACGGGTGTCCCACATCATCATCTCAAAAAAATTTTGAAACTAGTGCCCCCATTTAAAGCACGGAAGTACATTACATACGTACAGTGTACATTGTAGGTGCTGCTCGAAAGCCAGGTGTTGTGTTCGCTCATTATCAGGTACATACTGGTATGTGGGACAAAGCAAAACAGTGCAACGTACTACAAGCCAGCCATTTATAACTTTAGCCAGAGCTCAATGGGCAATAAGCATGCAGCGCACATCCGACCGAGCGCTCTTGCTTGGCTGCACTGCACTACAAGACTGGAAATCTGAGATTCGATATTACATTATTACCGCAAATTGTCCAGAGTAAAGGGAGCGCTACGAAAAACTGACCGTGATCGTCATTACATAAAAAGCAACGCCCACAACGCCAGCAACGCCAAAGCCTAAGCCGAAGCAAAAGCCTAAGCATAAGCATAAGCATAAGCCTTAGCGAAGCCTAAGCCTAAGCGAAAGCCTAAGCCTAAGCAAAAACCTAAGCCTAAGCCAAACCCTCAACGTAAGCCTAAGAGTGTTTCGGCTCTCTGTGACGCAGAGCCAAACCTGTGGCGTTGTGGCGTTGTGGGCGTTGTTTTTTAGTAACGCCCCGTGATCGCAGCGAAGATCAATAACTCCCAAACTTACCTAAGTCTCAGGACAGACACACGAGATGTCCAGCCAGATGTCCAGTCAATATGTCACCATTCTCTCATTGCTAACGTCTTTGGCTGTGGAAACAAAAGGAACGTCGAGAACGCTCGGAGGTGAGAACGCAGCAAATGGCATACACAACTCTGACAGTTTTACACCTGGGTTCGAATCCCATCACTGCAATCGCCTTTTTTCCACAAGTCTTCAATAATTACATTCAGACTGTAACAAGGACGTTTGTAATAGAGCGGACTTCTTTCAACTTTTCGACAGCTGCCAATTCGCTGCAGCTGCACGGACGTCAGTGGAGGCGTGTGGTAAGTTTCATGATTATATTTATCGTTGCAATTTCTTCCATTTCTATATTGTTACAATCGTTACAATCGGAGGATTCCCAGAGCGATGCCGCCACAAGCATCCGAGCTACTACGGCGCTCACTGGGTGTACGTCTACTGTCACGACACGGAGAGGTACTGCTGGCCCAAGTGCTGGTTTTACCTCGGATGGCACAAGGTGCAACCCAGCGGCAGCAGCCACCGATTCAGCAAAGTGCTGCGAGCCACTGGAAAATTCAGTAGAACCGTACATATTTGCCGCTGATAGTATTTGCATGCACAGCGCATGCATGCGGTTTTTGCGCATTTCAGAGGGATTCCACGTAACGTGCGTAGGAAAAAGAGGCACGCACAATTATACCGAGACTTACAGATTCGAGGCGTTCGAGATCGACGGCGATGAGAGCGGAGATCTGTCAGAGTGAGTGTCACTTTAGAGCCTAAGTGCGTACGTGCTTGCGTGCGTGCGTGCGTGCGTGCGTGCGTGCGTGCGTGCGTGCGTGCGTGCGTGCGTGCGTGCGTGCGTGCGTGCGTGCGTGCGTGCGTGCGTGCGTGCGTGCGTGCGTGCGCGCGTGCGTGCGTGCGTGCGTGCGTGCGCGCGCGCGCGCGTATTGTACGAACTCGTCCGCAACAACGTCCGAACTGTGACTCAAGCACCATTATTGATGCAACAAATATGGAACGTTTTCAGCTGTCTGAACAGTGGGTGCAAATCGCAAAATAAGGAGAGCTTCTTCGCACAGCCGTACGACTCGCGTCGTCATCGCGAATACATGGTCTTCTATTCATCCTCCCGTGCGAGACCCTTCAACGCAGGCATTTTATCGGTTGCTGGCACAAAGTTGACCTTCCGAATGAGATTTGCGACAGAAGACGTCAAGGCAAAAGTGTGTCGCCACGTCAGCGCAAGCGACGGATTGAAGAGACAATGGATGCTGGCGAACGCTTTCACCGTTTTGGGGACACTACTCGCGACCAAAGGCGTTTAGCGTGCAACAAGCCGCAATGCGCCTGCGTGAAAAAAATGACAAAACCATTTCTCAGAGCGGCATACACGAGGGTTTTTATAGTGCTTGCTTGCTCTTTGCGTTGTGCTTTGTTCGTGTTTTGTGCTACACGGCGCACCTATTATAATTGTATGTACCCATTTGTCATTCAGCAGCAGGCTGCACATATAGAGGAAATTGCTCTACAAGCGATCAACATCGTTAACGTCACTGTAATAGTTATCAGTTTTCCTGCAGCGGAGCAGCGTAGGTTCTGCAGATGTTGCACTGTAAACCGATGGCCGATTCCGAAGTTTGCGCCCCCGACGGAAATCATGCCCGGGGAGAAGCAATTCTCGCGCTGGGACGAATAGAAGACGATGGACTTGTAGTGGCGTCGCGCGTCGTAGACCTGCGCGAAATACCTCGCACCGTGCACGGTCCCGCAGGCTCCTTTTAGACAGCTAAAAGGTGCCACTCCTATGATAGTTCTCCGGAAATATGGGCTCGTTCTGTTCACCGACTAGGAAAGATCTCCACGCTCGTCGCCGTCCATTTCGAAGGCGTCGAAAGGGTACGTCCGTGAATAGTTGAGGCCGCGCTCCCTGCCGACGCAATGAACGTGGAACACTTCTAAAACACGCAAAATGCTTGCGCTAGTGATATGACGCAGCGAATGAGGTCAACACTACTAAAATGGCCGTTGACTCGCAGTCGTTCATTCGATTGGACACTATGTTCATCGCCGCTCGCTTCCGCTGCTTTGTCGGGCCAGTGGAGCCAGTACCAGCCAAACGTGTCCACTTGCTTCTCATGGAGGTCTTGGCAGTAAACGTCCTGCCACTGGAGATCGTAGTAGTGGGGACGCAAGTCGCGGCATCTGTCTAAGAAGTGATCCGGTGTACTAGTTGAACTATAGTACCTTCTAAAGCCACTACTTCAATGTAATTGAATTGATTTGTACATACGTTGATTTGACTTGTGAAGTGCTGCTGCTGCCAAAATGACATGCTGCTCACCACAGACTGCAACGTCCACTTGCGGAATGCCGAGAACACACCGGCCGTAAATGCCTCGCATTCTCGCGTTGTTACACACGTCGTTCGCACAATCTGAATTTTAACGTACAGTACATTGAGCAGCATGGAGACCGCAAGGCAGCAAGCTGCTGGCACATCCATACAGAGACCTGTCAAATCCGAAGCATCCACAGCAGAGAAAGTCATGCATAGCAAGACCAATGGTTGCAAGTCACCCATCATGATATTGGTGAAACAATTGCCAAACAAAGGTTGTGTTGTGATATAAGTGGCTGCAATCATTTACTTTAGCGAATCTGCATGCTAAACAATCAAACAATTCAAGTCGGAAGAGTTCAGTGTGTGCGCCGCATGAATATCGTCCATTTATTTCACTATGAACCAATCCATCATGTACACTACGCATTCATGTACAACAGCCAACCACCAACAATGAATGCCATGAATGCACATGTAGTGTAGTACAGTGAATGAACACTATGGAATTACTTGCCAGTACAGCGATGTTTGCATTTTGTGTTGTGTTCATACAACCAAAATTGTGTCTCTCAATAGGATCCTCTTTTCTTTGTCTGTCTGTTGGACGAGTGTCCACTTTCGTTCGAGAGTGCCTTTTGTTTGCTGGATCGTGCAGTGTTTATACCATGAATGAATTGCAATGTGGATCCGCTGCGTTGAGCGCTGCAGGATCCGCTTCAGAGTGGTAAGCACGCGCGTGGGTGGGCGTGCCCCTTCTGCAACTCTCGTCGTGGCAAGAATCGGGGGTTGGGTGGGTGAAGGCGGCGCCAACCAACCAATCATCGCTATTGGTTGGGTTCCCAACTTCCCACGCACCCGCCCCCCCCCCGCTGTCTCCTCCACTTGATCAGTTGCCCCATCTCTCAAGGACGTCAGTCGTCGTCGCTTGTCTAAAGAAGCCTTTTTCGTGTCTCCAAAAAATGCGCCCTGCAGAGCCCACGACGGTGTCGGTGGAACGCGACTCCATTCGTCTGGAGTGGGCGTTCGTTTCTGACGAGAAATTGCTCACTTTCGCGGGCTCCACGTTGAAAGTCATTCTGAAAGTCAACAGTTCCGCAGAAAACTTCGCGACGCGCGAGATGCCAATCAGCAGACGCGCAGGAAGCAGTCATCGCAAGTCATTTGTCGGCATTCTGCACGAGCGCGTCGCGACGACGAACGGCGCTGTCATCGGCCAAATAATCACTTGCATCACGTCAACACGTCGGAAAGACGTGGCCGACTGGGACGGCACGTCCTTCCGACGACGCATCGGCGCCTCCGAGTGGCAGTCGACGGATACGGTGTTCCTTCACCAGCATGGCCCTTACGTCCAGCTGATTGTTGAGGTAAGCTACGTATCTGTACGTTTTGCTGGTCTGCGCGCCGACCTGTCTTGGGCTCGCCTGGCCTGTCCTGTCTCTACCCGCGCGGGAATCACGGTCTTGTAGGGCGCAGGAATCGGCGCGACTCCGCCGCCGCAGCCGCTCTCCGGCCAGTTTCTGCGTCTGCTGGACTCTGGCGACAAGTCCGACTTCGTCATCGCAGCCAGCGACGGCACTGAATTTAAGGTGAGATTGTGGTTACTGCCGGGCTGGACCGATTGTTGAGAGCATCCTCACATCCTTGGCGACCTTCTTGGGCTAGGCTTTTCTTACTGTCTTTTCTGCCACGCTCACAGCGTCAATCTTTTCACAGCCACTCACAAATCGTGGTACACCGTGCGCGCCTTTTATGGGTGGTAGTCGAAAGCGTATTCGCATGCAGGCGCATTCGCTGGTGCTGTCGTCGGCGTCGCCAGCGCTGGAATCGATGCTGTCGGCTGGGATGCGCGAGAGCGTCGAGGGACGCGTCCTGCTCGCCGACTTCGACGGACGCGTCGTCGGTCGTCTGCTGCGCTGTCTCTACGGCGGACAGCTCGCGCCCCACGACGACGGCGACGACCTCGAACAGCTACTGGAGCTGCTGCGCGCCGCGCACATGTGAGCTACACATTCTGCTGCCTGTCACACAGTCCGCGTCTGAGAACCCTCCTTTATACGTATCAGATCGACTGGCTCGTGGAGGCGGCCAGCATGCGTCTGCTGCCGCTGGTGACGGCCGAGAACGCGGCGCGTCTGGCCGCGCTGGCGGTGCAGCTGGACGTCGACCTGCTGCTCAAGGCCTCCGTCCAGGCGGCCAGCGCCAGTCAGCTGGCGAGCGCCGAGTGGCGCGCCGCTCTCGGACCGGCGGCCAGCATGCTGCAACAGATGAAAGACAAGTGAGAATTCTCCGTGCGCTGTACACTTTGTACAAGCAGATGTACATTACTGATCGTTTGCGCTTTCCCTAGTGCTCAGTATACTCTAGTTTGGCATGAGCAAGCTATTGATTCGGTGAAAATTCGGCGTTGATCCGTGGTCCTTCAGGCCCAGGGGTAGTTTGCGGCCCCAACGTTAATCCCGTTATCTGGAGGTCGATACCGGTATCGATGGAGGCATTTGCTTTTATTTTTAGTGCGGTTTCGCAGCGGTGGAGGTCGACCACGGTGGCAATCTGCTGTTCGTTCCAATGCGGAGGTCGACCCCGGTGGCAATGTGTTTCTCCTAGCTTTGTACCTGTCTAGAAGCCGCCGCCACGGTGGACGCGGCAGTGGAGGTCGCCCCCGGTGGCGATCTGCTTCTCTTAGCTTTGCACCTGTCGAGAAGCCGCCGCCGCGGCGGACGCGGCGGTGGAGGTCGCCCCCGGTGGCGATCTGCTTCTCCCAGCTTTTCACCTGTCGAGAAGCCGCCGCCGCGGCGGACGCGGCGGTGGAGGTCGCCCCCGGTGGCGATCTGCTTCTCCTAGCTTTGCACCTGTCTAGAAACCACCAACCGCGGCGGACGCGGCGGTGGAGGTCGCCCCCGGTGGCGATCTGCTTCACCTAGCTTTGCACCTGTCGAGAAGCCGCCGCCGCGGCGGACGCGGCGGTGGAGGTCGCCCCCGGTGGCGATCTGCTTCTCCCAGCTTTCCACCTGTCGAGAAGCCGCCGCCGCGGCGGACGCGGCGGTGGAGGTCGCCCCCGGTGGCGATCTGCTTCTCTTAGCTTTGCACCTGTCGAGAAGCCGCCGCCGCGGCGGACGCGGCGGGTGAGGTCGCCCCCGGTGGCGATCTGCTTCTCCCAGCTTTTCACCTGTCGAGAAGCCGCCGCCGCGGCGGACGCGGCGGTGGAGGTCGCCCCCGGTGGCGATCTGCTTCACCTAGCTTTGCACCTGTCTAGAAACCACCAACCGCGGCGGACGCGGCGGTGGAGGTCGCCCCCGGTGGCGATCTATTCTTCCCAGCCTTGCACCTAGAGTTGTAAAAAAAACCAAATGGGAAACTCGGGTGGTTTTTTTTTTTAAATAAAACCGTTTTATTTTAAAAAAAGTACGTTTTATTTTGAACTTTTTCAAAGTCACCTCAGAACGTAATCTGGACAAAGTAGAGTGTATTCTAACCTGTTTATGACGTATAAGTAGGCTCACTAGGAGCACTCTTGCATGATTTCATACTCATAAGCTTTCAAAACAAGCTTTGAGGAGCATAAACCAGAGTGCACCATGTACATGTACACCATGTACAACACATACGATGTGGGCCATGGTCAGCATTTAACGACGTAGCAGTTCAGCTCGTTATTTACAGCGGAACTTGTGCGTGTCAAGATATCACATGCATGTGGCGCATAGTTTTGGCCAATCGCCAGCTGCAGTGAAGACACTTGAACACTTTGTCGATTTTCAGTTCACTTCTGGGTGGGTACTGTGCTATCAAAGTGTCGAAGTATGACTGCAAATACATAGGCATCACTAATATTTGTGCAATGGGCGTCAAGTTTCAAACAAACATTGGCGTATTATCACCAAAATTAGCAAAAAGTAACCAAAAAATCAAAAAACGAGGTTTTTTTTCACAGAAAAAAAAACCGAGAGCCAAGTTTTTTTTTAAAATAAAACCGAACTTTTTTAAAATAAAACCGGTTGAAAAAAAACCTTAACAACTCTACTTGCACCTGTCTAGAAGCCACTGACCGCGGCAGACGCGGTGGTGGAGGTCGCCCCCGGTAGCGATCTGCTTCTCCCAGCTTTCCACTACATAGCGAATAATGCACTTTCTACCAATTCTACCAGTTTGCATGGCGCTCACGATGAACCAGCAAGGTATTTGCTTCGTTTTAGCCGCGATTTCGCAAAAAGGTGCTCGAATCTCCTGCATTGGGTCTGAAACGTCGCCTGGCCTTGGTGGGAGGAGTGAATCACTGCCCACTCTACAGTTCTAATGAACAGGCTGCTATACATAACAAGACATTCACTGCAAAGAAATCAAACTGTTTCTATGAAAAACTTCTGACAGCTGGCGCTGTAGCGGACCAATTTTCTCAATTTTTTTAGGATTTAACGTTCTTCATGTACCCACCTTCTCCTAAAATATCAAACAGAGATGATGCAAAACGGTGAAGTTATAGCAAGATGAAACCGACGATAGACGGCCCACAAGTACTTCACTCAGGTCTACATCTAGCAGTGTGGTCGGCCAGGACGCCAGTGGTTTAAGCATGGTTGGAACTCCACCGCCCACCGCCTCTACCACCTCGTCTGCTCAGCAAACAGCGCCGAAGCGTATACGAGTTGGTTCCCAATTTTTTTTTTTTCACCACGCGCGTAGGTACCTGGCCCACAGAGCGTTGTACTGACGAGGGGCTCTCTGTGGGCGAGCTAATTCTTGTCTACACATAAGCCCCGAAACAAGAATTAGCTCTGTCAGATGGAAATTGTGTAATTACAAAATATGGTACTAGCTAATTAATTTACGATCGTTTTAGGCCGTTTCAGCTTTACCCACTGGAAGCGGTGACACTCTAGCCTACACTTCCTTTTATTCACTGCAAAGAAATCAAACTGTTTCTATGAAAAACTTCTGACAGCTGGCGCTGTAGCGGACCAATTTTTCTCAATTTTTTAGGATTTAACGTTCTTCATGTACCCACCTTCTCCTAAAATATAAAACAGATTCGATGCAAAACGGTGAAGTTATAGCAAGATGAAACCGACGATAGACGGCCCACAAGTACTTCACTCAGATGAAAATGTTTTGTCCAATATTTTGCCGATAAATCCCACAATTGTCGTGCTCGATATATGTGCAGTGGTTTTGTTATTATTTCACTAGTTCCGATGTAGGATTTTCTTTGAGTTTAGCACCTGGAAGTGGTGTTTGAACTATACATACCTATGCATATTAACAGAATTGAATGGAATATGATATTTCACGTGCGTGCGTGGGTGCACGTGTTCGTGCCGATTTTTCCCAGGCACACCGTATGTGCACGCGTGTGTAGGTGGGTGGGTGGGCGCGCGCGCGAGCGTGCGTACGTGCGTGCGTGCGTGCATGCGTCCGTGCATGCGTGCGTGCGCGCGTGCGTGCGTGCGTGCGCGCGCGCGTGCGTGCGTGCGTGCGTGCGTGCGTGCGTGCGTGCGTGCGTGCGTGCGTGCGTGCGTGCGTGCGTGCGTGCGTGCGTGCGTGCGTGCGTGGGTGCGTGCGTGAGTGAGTGGGTGGGTGGGTGGGTGGGTGCGTGCGGACCTGTCCGCCCACCGTGCGTGCGTCCGTGCGTGCGCCCGTGCATGCGTGCGCGCCTACGCGCGCGCGCGCGCGTCTGTGCCAACATCTGCGCATTGTGAGTGAGTGCGTGAGTGCGTGCGTGCGTGCGTGCGTGCTTGCGTGCGTGCGTGCGTGCGTGCGTGCGTGCGTGCGTGCGTGCGTGCGTGCGTGCGTGCGTGCGTGCGTTGTTGTTGTTGTTGCTGTTGTTGTTGTTGTTGTTGTTGTTGTTGTTGTTGTTGTTGTTGTTGTTGGATTAGGGGCAACACTAGGAGGCTGTCAATATTAGCCCATATGTAGCATACCCTTCTCCATGACGCCTTCCCGTCTACAGCCGCATGATTAGCGAAAGAGTTTCAGAAGATCGCCATCTGTAATCTAGGCCAGCGATGGCACGGAAAAATCCATTGAGAGGGAATCCCCGATCTAGTGGATCCATCAAGAATCAAACCCAGGACCTTGCGCGCAAGAGGCCGATTCTTTACCACTAGGCCATACGCTGCTATTATTGGCAAAAGGGAACCCGGAAGGGGGTTGAAGGGAGGGGGGAGAGGGGAAGGGGGGGGAGTGGGGGCCTGGACTGCAATCTGCAAATTTTCGTCAATTGTAGAATGTCTCAAGAGTGGCTTTTGTGCGTCGAGCTTGAAGGTGAACTTGAAAGCTTGAAGGGATTTGAAGGTGAACGTAAAGGAAGATATGATGGGCTCGGCTTTAGACTAGAGTTTGAACACAGCATTGTATTCAGAAGTAACTTTGAGCAGCAGACTGCACCTGTTTGACTTTCTGTGTCAGGAGCTGCCTTGTTAGTGGGCCGTGAAGCGCTCTCTGTTCAATAGATTCTAAGTGCTAAGCAAGGTCACAGTCCTCAGCTGAAAGTTCGCAGCATGCAAATCCAAAAACAAGGAGTCATATGAGGTGGTTTGCAGTCACTTGGTTCGACCTCCACCACTGCGTCCGCCGCGGCGGCGGCTGCTAGACAGGTGCAAAGCTGGGAGAAGCAGATCGCCCCCGGGGCGAACAACACCGCCGCGTCCGCCGCGGCGGCGGCTTCTAGACAGGTACAAAGCTAGGAGAAGCAGATCGCCACCGGGGGCGACCTCCACCGCCGCGTCCGCCGCGGTGGCGGCTTATAGACAGGTGCAAAGCTAGGAGAAGCAGATCGCCACCGGGGGCGACCTCCACCGCCGCGTCCGCCGCGGCGGCGGCTTCTAGACAGGTGCAAAGCTAGGAGAAGCAGATCGCCACCGGGGGCGACCTCCACCGCCGCGTCCGCCGAGGCTCAGGCTTCTAGACAGGTACAAAGCTAGGAGAAGCAGATCGCCACCGGGGGCGACCTCCACCGCCGCGTCCGCCGCGGCGGCGGCTTCTAGACAGGTGCAACGCTAGGAGAAGCAGATCGCCACCGGGGGCGACCTCCACCGCCGCGTCCGCCGCGGCGGCGGCTTCTAGACAGGTACAAAGCTAGGAGAAGCAGATCGCCACCGGGGGCGACCTCCCCCGCCGCGGCCGCCGCGGCGGCGGCTTCTAGACAGGTGCAAAGCTAGGAGAAGCAGATCGCGACCGGGGGCGACCTCCACCGCCGCGTCCGGCGCGGCGGCGGCTTCTAGACAGGTGCAAAGCTAGGAGAAGCAGATCGCCACCGGGGGCGACCTCCACAGCCGCGTCCGCCGCGGCGGCGGCTTCTAGACAGGTGCCAAGCGAGGAGGAGCAGATCGCCACCGGGGGCGACCTCCACCGCCGGGTCAGGCGCGGCGGCTGCTGCGAGACAGGTACAAAGCTAGGAGAAGCAGCTCGCCACCGGGGGCGACCTCCACCGCCGCGTCCGCCGCGGCGGCGGCTTCTAGACAGGTGCACAGCTAGGAGAAGCAGATCGCCACCGGGGGCGACCTCCACCGCCGCGTCCGCCACGGCGGCGGCTTCTAGACAGGGGCACAGCGAGGAGAAGCAGATCGCCACCGGGGGCGACCTCCACCGCCGCGTCCGCCGCGGCGACGGCTTCTAGACAGGTACAAAGCTAGGAGAAGCAGATCGCCACCGGGGGCGACCCCCCCCGCCGCGTCCGCCGCGGGGGCGGCTTCTAGACAGGTGCACAGCTAGGAGAAGCAGATCGCCACCGGGGGCGACCTCCACCGCCGCGTCCGCCGCGGCGGCGGCTTCTAGACAGGTGCACAGCTAGGAGAAGCAGATCGCCACCAGGGGGGGCCTCCACCGCCGCGTCCGCCGCGGCGACGGCTTCTAGACAGGTACAAAGCTAGGAGAAGCAGATCGCCACCGGGGGCGACCTCCACCGCCGCGTCCGCCGCGGCGGCGGCTTCTAGACAGGTGCACAGCTAGGAGAAGCAGATCGCCACCGGGGGCGACCTCCACCGCCGCGTCCGCCGCGGCGGCGGCTTCTAGACAGGTGCACAGCTAGGAGAAGCAGATCGCCACCGGGGGCGACCTCCACCGCCGCGTCCGCCGCGGCGGCGGCTTCTAGACAGGTACAAAGCTAGGAGAAGCAGATCGCCACCGGGGGCGACCTCCACCGCCGCGTCCGCCGCGGCGGCGGCTTCTAGACAGGTACAAAGCTAGGAGAAGCAGATCGCCACCGGGGGCGACCTCCACCGCCGCGTCCGCCGCGGCGGCGGCTTCTAGACAGGTACAAAGCTAGGAGAAGCAGATCGCCACCGGGGGCGACCTCCACCGCCGCGTCCGCCGCGGCGGCGGCTTCTAGACAGGTGCACAGCTACATAGGAGAAGCAGATTGCCACCGATGGCGACCTCCGCATGGAAGACGAGTCAGATTGCCACCGGGGGCGACCTCCGCCTTAGCAGATCACCAAAACTGGAAAAAATAAATAAACAAATGCCTCCATCGATACCGGTATCGACCTCCAGATAACGGGACTTGGTATTTATCGTTGGGGCCGCAAAGTATACCTGAGTCGTCCTTCACATTTAAGGCGGTCCGTTGCGCTTGATTTTTGAAAAATACAATCCGTGTGGAATGGGCGTTAAATGAGAATGGAACGGGTTACGAACGAATTTCTACACAAGCTCAGAACAGGAGCGCACTGTGGCCTCTAGTCTGAGTCGCCTTCTGGTGGCGTTTCGGCTACCGAGGGCGAAGATGCCCAGGCCGACGCAGAGGAGGGATCGACTGCCGACGTACACCGCGGGTACCGGGACGAATGGGCCAAAGCGTCGAATGGGCCAATGGCCGAATGGCCGAAGACTTCGCAGTGGTCGGTGTGGCCAGCCAGTGCCAAATTGTTAGAGAACACTCCATAACGACTCTGAGCATTCGCACACGCACGCACGCACGCACGCAGTCCAAGTCATTGCCCGACCACCCGCTGAGTGCAAAAATTTGAGTGCAAAAATTTGCAAAAAAAAATTTGCAAAAGCAAGGATTTGTAGCATTTCGCAATGCAAAACAGTGCACAACGTATTCAACAAAAGGAGACAATAACGGGGCGTCGTATCATTGAAGCTTGTGCGGCGCTTTCACCGATTCCAAAGGAATCGGCACTGCTAAAGAATTCCAGGAAGTGTACACCGTCCAATCCGTGCTGAAGCACATAAATTCGAATGAAAAGCAACAAATTCAAATGAAGTGTTTTTTGAAGCGAGCTTGTTTTCCCCTCGGAAAACTGGCCTACGCCAAAGCTTCCGGGGGGCGGTTCTGGCCTTGGGGAGGTTTTGGACGACGACACCGGCTCTTCATGTTACCTACTTGCATGCAAACAGCTTTTGGTACACGACGCAATGTCGTGTTGCCTCAGCAGCGACTCATTGCGTCGCGTCGCCTCCAATGAAGGAATAGTACACATGTCGAAGTGGGTGGGATTGGTTGGACGGCGTCATTTCAGCGCAGTGTGGCTACGTCTCCAGGCGTGCAGGATCGTTGGCCAGAAAATGGCCCAGTATGGCCGCGATGACTTGCATGCAACCCAAGTAGCTGAAGGTAATTTATCAGATAGGGGCACGTCAAGACGATTCAAGTGTACATAGACTTACACAGCAGAGCAGAGTGTACAATAAGGTCAGTTATCAACGCTGGAGACATCACTTAGATACTGTTCTATGAGTTGGTGCAGTTGCCGCGCAATGCCAGAGGTGTCCACGTCCACTTCGCCTGCCGCGCTCGACGTTTGGATCAGCTCGCAGAGTCTAGCGTCCAAGGCCGCCCTGACTCGTCTCAACTGGGCGCTCCTCTCGAACAGATGCGCTGCAAAAGCAAACATCGACACTTCATCACCATACAGACATGATGGGTGTTGTGTTCAGCAAACCCTGGGCGTGTTGCGGGATTGGGGAGGGGTGTAGGGTAGAAGAACAGGGTGGAGGGGCGGAGGGAACAAGCGTTACCATGCAAAGGAAAACACCCCTGCGTGCTTTCACCATCTAACGAGGCATGGTCGGACCCCTTGTGGTCGGTTGCGCTTGGGCCACTGCCAGTCTCGCGCAGATGAACAGCGGTCTCTCGGCGATGAAGCTGAGCGCAGCGACACCGCATCCCACGACCAAGACGAGGAAGACGCCCGCGACTCTGACGACGTCCAGACGCTTGAACTCGACCTGCTGCGTGTCTGCGGTGGACCAGTCTGCGCGGCAACTCCGCCGTCGCCGCCGAGCTCTGCGCCTCTCCTGTAGTGCAAACAATGCGTCCACGTCTGGTGGTGGTAATGCAATTGAAGAGTTGTGGAAAAAACAAGACGTGCAATATCACCAGGTCGGCTAGGACTCTGAGCTGCATCATTGCCCGGTCAATGTCGTCCTTGAAAGGCAGCTGCTTGGCCATGGGATAGCCGCTGACGCCGAACATTCGCGACACGGTAATGGGCAGAATTTCGAGTCCGCACGGCTGCCCCACAATCTTGCCGGCAGCGATGATGTTGTAGACATTTGTGTGGCTTACGTGATCGGCATTCTTTAGGAGATCTATCACGAGTGCCTCCATCGTTGCAGGCTTCACCAGTTGTGGTGGGTTTTGCTCAAATGCGATCCTTAGCGGTCTGCAAAATGGAAATACACGTCATGTGTACCTAGTGTAGTGATGTAGTGAGTGGTGTGATGCGGTGTAGTGTGGTGTAGTGGTGTAGCATACAGGGCCAGTATTCCTGAGACGTGGGTTCAAGTACACCACCACTGCAATCGTTTCACTTCCACTACTCTTTAGATGGTCTCCCACGCCTTCTCACTTGTAAATCGAGAGATTCCTGTCGTAGACCTCCTGGTAGAACGAGTGGTCCTTGCTGGTGTCCACCATGGTCAGCTGACCGCGGCCTATTCGCTGGGCCAGCTCCTCCACCGAGCGCACTGAGGCCGCGCGACGCACGAAGAGCAGCTCGGTCAGCAGCCGGCCCTGGTACAGACCGAGCAGCAGCACCACCAAGTAGGACGTCAGCACCACGTGCAGCCGATTCCTTGATTCAAACCGTCCAGGCCGTTCACCGTTCAGCGTGCAGGCTACCAGGCCAGACAGCTGCCACTCAAACACGCGAAGTGGCACCAGCGCTGTCTCGAACACCGTCGGCTCTAGAATGCAAAGCCACATTATATTTACCTTGTAATCCCAGTGCGCGGGTGCGTGCGTGCGTGCATAGGTACATGTCCACTGAGCCATTTGCCAGATGTGCCAATAGCCCTGAAGTAAAATGCAACTTTTGCACTCGGACGGACGGACGGACGGACGGACGGACACGCGGTAGCATGGTGCCGTATAGAATCTGAGTATACTGTCTAGTGTCTACAATCATACATACCTACCATGCCATCGTCCTGTAACGGGATCGAATCTGCCAAAAGCGTTGTCCTCAAAGGGCAGTCGCTTTGCGATGTAAGACACGTTCGCTAATTGTAAGGCTAATCCGAGAAGCTTCGCGCCGAGTTCCACTTCAGGGCAAGTCGGCGTCGGCGTCAGCGTCTCCTCGGTCACGGCGCAGAGACTCTTAAGATTGGAATACGCGAAGAGACCCACAACGGCGCTGCCACTGCCACCGCTTGCGTTAGCGTCTATAGCACCCATAGCGGAAGAAGCACTAGACACCATTCTTGAGCGTAAGCGTGAGTGGAAAGGGGCCGGTTTGCAAGCGGACTTGACTACACCATAGTTACGGTTGCGGTCTCTGACATGTGAAACTGAACAAGCAAAGAGGCAACAAGGATCCTTACCTAAGACATGTACTGGCGTCCTCGATCAATGGCACCAAACAGCAAAGGCCGCCCGTGCAGTCCAACTAATGCTACATGTAACATAGGCTTGACAAGCCGTCCCTACCTTGTACGAACTGCCGTAGTCGAACTAAAACTCAGCGAATAAATTTCTACGGTTGTTGGTTGTTATACCTTGGTTACGTGTTATACCTTGGTACCTATGGCATTGCACCATAACACTCCAGTGCTATGGTGCAATGGTAATTTCTTGTTAGGCATACGTGCTGGTATGGGGCAATGAACGTCATGTTACGATCAAAACACTAATACATACCGTAGTCCGTGAAAGAACAACAGAGCAGCAACAAAGCAGAAAAATATTTTGTTTACAGAAAAAAGTACAGATCCTCGTTTTAAAACGAACCGTTTTATTAGACAACCGGTTACAAAAGAACGATGACAACTGTAGTCCGGATGTCGTCAGGCCAGAGTCGCTATGTTGTTGTTGCGGATGGTGTGGGCCGAATTCACTATAGTCTGTCCAAAAATGATCTGGACTGGGGGTTTTTTGGCCGTAGCTCCTCAGATTTGCGGAAACGGCCGGTCGCAGCGTAGGTCGATCGATTCCTTGGCTCGAGCTACATTCCAAACTGGAAAAATTTTGTAAATAGGAAAATGCGCATCTGAGTTATAATCGGGTGTAGTTTTCGCACTTTTTACTGGAGAGACGGATTTGCGTGAAAATGTATACCCTCCGTGGGGATCCGCACCCGCATGCCAAGCAAAACGTTTCTGGCGCTATCTTGGTGCGGTTTTTGGAACAGTGAACTGTCCCACATATGCCCAGCTGCTATCTGTGTCTGCACCAAGATAGCGCCAGAAACGTTTCGCTTGGCATGCCGGTACGGGTCCCTATGGAGCGTACATATATATGCCAATTTTGAAGGGATTTGAAGGAAAAAAGGGGGGTGCACTTCGAATTTCCGATTTTGCCAAATTTCACAATTTTCAATGAGCTGTTTCTCAACGAGGCGTTTGCCGACCAGCACGATGTTTGGACAGTGATACTGTCAGGGTCTGCTACCCACCCTGCAATTTTCATGCAAATCAGCCTATCCAGTAAGAAGTGGAAAATCTTCACCGGATTATAACTGGAATGTGCCTTTTCCTATTTTCGAAACATTTAGCGTTTGGAGTGGGGCTCCTCGAGACGAATCGTTCGGTGTGCAAATCGACGATGTTCTGGCCCGAAATAAGCCGAGCGTGTCAAAAACCCGCTTCAATGTTTGTGTGTCCATAACTCGCACCAATATAGCTTCAAAAATGCTTAGCTTGGCATGCGGGTGCGGGTCCCTCGGAAGGGTATACACGCCAAATTTGAGGGGATTCGGGAAAAAAAAGGTGGGGGTGAACCGCAAATTTCTGTTTTTGCGATTTTTGGCGATTTTTTTCGATTTTTGCCATTTTTGAGCAACTGTAGCCAGCTCGAGCAACAACAGCAACAACAACAACAACGAGCAGCAACAGCTCGAGCCAAGGAATCGATCGACCTGCGCTGCGACTGGCCGTTTCCACAAATCCGAGGAGCTACGGCCAAAAAACCCCCAGTCCGGATCTTTTTTGGACAGACTATAATACCGGTGCTCGTCAGAGAAGCTACCAGTGGCGTAGCCATGATTTGATTTCGGGGGGGGGGAGAAGTCCAATTTCGGCAAAATTCTCAATTTTGCAACAGGGGGGACCCTGTCGAATTTTTTGGACATTGTGTGGATGTTGTTGTAGTAACTTGTTGGCATGGTACTCTCATCGCGCCGAGCCGTTGGGGCTGCGCACCTGGCAGCTATATCTCTTGCATACCTTCGGAACGAACTCCAGTATGTAAGCCGACAGTTTGCTTGTTCAGCGTCGCGTGTCGTGTCAACCAGCTAATAATTTCTTTTGTGAACCGGTCCTTGTTAGAGGTACTTTATGTAGGTACTAGGTACATATTCTTGATTGTGAACATGTCGCAGTCTTCTACCGCCGCCGCCAACGCGAGCGGCACAGGCGCCGTTTTGGGCCTCTTTGTCGCGAATCCCCTGTTGACGAGTCGGTGCGCCGCGACCGAAGAGACGCTGACGCCAACGCCGACCGGCCCTCAAGTGGGCATTGCCCCGAGCTTCTTGGGTTGGCCTTGCGACTGGGAAACGTTTCTTACACCGCGAAGATGCTGCCATTTGAAGCCGGGTCCTTCGGAAGACTCGATTCAGTCCCTGGACGATGGAATGGTGGGCAAAATGTGTACGTGTATCGTTGCTACATATGTAGCGTAAATACTCCAATAGTGCGGCAGGGGAACGATTGTTTCAACTTTTCCTTACTGGGTTCACTGTTTTGTAAGGGGGAGGGGCACTTTTATGCAAAATTGTGCATTCAATATTTCCGATTTTGCAGTGTTTGGTCATCCCCACAGTTGATTTGTGATTTAATGCTAACATCCAAGACTGCCCAATGTTTTAAAACTACATCTCAACTTGGCGCAGTCCCAACACATCGTGGAGGCGTAGACAATGTCAGACGTTGGGGAATAAATGACCCAACGGTAATAGCAGTGTATCACATACGGCGTTCTTCTCTCGCGAGAGAAGGTGGGCCGCCCACCTGGCACAAATTTCGGCCGAAGCCCCGGAGCCGCCCGACACCATGGGCAATGAAAGCGTTCTTCCTTCTGCTCAAGGGGATTAGTGATGCCAGTGGCGGGGGGTTGACCCCGACCACGGGTTACCATTGATACTGAGTACGGTACCTACTCGCTTTCTTATAGCTACACCGCTCTCTCGTTTAACTCTGACTGTTGTGTGGACAACTAAGATTAGGAATCTGTAGCTCTGTGGACTGAAGTACCTACACTGTACATAATTGCAGTTCGCTACTTGGTCACACAACACATCCTCATTATGATCCATCATACAGGATCACAGTAATATGCCCTACATATTGACACTTCCATTATGGGTTGCCAAACCACAGCAAAAACATGCAGTGTTCTCAAGAACATCTCCATTTTCCTGCAGGTCTATGTATTAGCACACCTGGCCAATGGCTCTGTGGACATCATCGCGAGTCCGGATTTTGACCGCCTGCCTCAACGATTGCGCCACTTCGACTTTGCTGCTCCGCTTCTCGGTGACCACTGAGACTTTGGCTTTGACTTTGTCATTGCTGCCATTTACAAAGCGATCTTGCGCGCCATAAATAAAGCGGCAAAATGACGACACCACACGCGCCGACCGGACTCACGGTACACCGAATGCGCGCGTGCGTGTGTGTCCAGCGAGCGCACTCAGGAAATCACCGTGTGCGTCTGACAATCGATGGGGTCGTTCTTTTTTGGAATCCATTTCTCGAACTTTCTTTTTCTTTCCCCCGTCTCATCTGGGATACGTGGGTACGGGTCCGGGGTTGGCGCCCGGATAGGGTGGGGCCTTGGGAGCGCCGTAGGGGTTCCAGCCGGCAGCCGCCTGAGGAGCACCGAAGGGCGCCCCGTAGGGTGTCTGGTGGTAGGGTCCCTGTGCCGCGGAGCCCGCGTAGGAGCCGCCAGCCGAGGAGCTCTGGTCGGGGACGGCCGCCTGTGGTGCTGCTGTCCTCATCCGGGCTGGTGCGAGCCGGGGTTCTGCTGGCCGCGCAGAATCTCAGCCAACTTCTCGGCCTTCAGCTTTCTGCGTGCGTGCGTGCGTGCAGTCTCACCGTTCGTGAGTGAGCTTCCTCTTGGGCATGAATTCGCGCTTGAACTCCTTCCTCGTAGTCGATCTCGCCGTGGAGGAAGCGCTCGGCCACCGCCTGCGCGATTTTATGAACGTCGTGACGCGCCGACACAGACACACGCATCGGCGCGCACGCACGCACGCACGCACGCACGCACGCACGCACGCACGCACGCACGCACGCACGCACGCACGCACGCACGCACGCACGCACGCACGCACGCACGCACGCACGTACGCACGCACGCACGCACGCACGCACGCACGCACGCACGCACGCACGCACGCACGCACGCACGCACGCACGCACGCACGCACGCACGCACGCACGCACGCACGCACGCACGCACGCACGCACGCACGCACGCACGCAAGCACGCAAGCATCGGCACGCACCTCGCTTTCGTCTTCCGTCTCTCTATCTGCCGTCTGTAGGAGCGCCAGCCAGCGTCGGGTCGAGCGACCGCTTCTTCGACCGACTGTCTGCAAATTAGCGAGCACTTCAAAATTCTGGTGAGATCGATAATTTTAGACGTGAAAACTACCAAATGTCTCTTTCAACTGGACGACCTCCTCGCGGAGCATCACAGCCTGGTCGTTAGTGATGGCAACCTACCTAGCTAGGTTAACCTAGTAGGTTACCTAGCCTTTTTTCGGCCTAGGTAACCTAACCTAACCTACCTAGCGCGAAATTCGAGCTACCTGTACCTAACCTACCTACCTAGATTTTGCCGTTGCCTACCATGTTACCTACCTAAGCCAAAATTCATGGAGCCAAAGAATGGTATGTGCAAACAGCAGCATTTGCATATACAGTAGGCGAACGTGGCCGTTGTTTTCGCTTCCGGCGGTCGGATTTGCCTGGTTGTTGTCGTTGGCAAGAATATTATTTCTTTGTC
The DNA here is from genome assembly GCA_030248085.1 of Paralinhomoeus sp. GSCO2_6. Classification (NCBI taxonomy): domain Eukaryota; kingdom Metazoa; phylum Nematoda; class Chromadorea; order Monhysterida; family Linhomoeidae; genus Paralinhomoeus; species Paralinhomoeus sp. GSCO2_6. Next base: position 51,094 of record JASAMY010000984.1, read on the forward strand.
AGCTGCGTCTGTGTCGAGATATTCGTAGCCTGGAATACATTGTAGTCCTTCTATGTAGTCTACAGAAACTGAATCGTTTTACTTTAAGAATGCTACTCAAGAACACCTACTGAATCAGTGTGTGGGCGGGGTTTGGACTCGAGACATCATTCCCTCAAACTTAACATGGTATAGGTTGTACAGTAATATGCAGTCTCAGCTCAGAGGGGCGATCTTCATAGGAAGAACAATCATGGGGTGGGGATTCGGGGCGTCCGCTTTAAAAAATGATGTGTATCCAACTCACTGTAGCCTAGAGTTGTAAAAAAAACCAAATGGGAAACTCGGGTGGTTTTTTTTTAAAATAAAACCGTTTTATTTTAAAAAAGTACGTTTTATTTTGAACTTTTTCAAAGTCACCTCAGAACGTAATCTGGACAAAGTAGAGTGTATTCTAACGTGTTGATGACGTATAAGTAGGCACAGTAGGAGCACTCTTGCATGATTTCATACTCATAAGCTTTCAAAACAAGCTTTGAGGAGCATAAACCAGAGTGCACCATGTACATGTACACCATGTACAACACATACGATGTGGGCCATGGTCAGCATTCAACGACGTAGCAGTTCAGCTCGTTATTTACAACGGAACTTGTGCGTGTCAAGATCTCACATGCATGTGGCGCATAGTTTTGGCCAATCGCCAGCTGCAGTGAAGACACTTGAACACTTTGTCGACTTTCAGTTCACTTCTGGGTGGGTACTGTACTATCAAAGTGTCGAAGCATGACTGCAAATACAGAGGCATCACTAATATTTGTGCAGTGGGCGTCAAGTTTCAAACAAACATTGGCGTATTATCACCAAAAGTAGCAAAAAATAACCAAAAAATGAAAAAACGAGGTTTTTTTTCACAGAAAAAAAAACCGAGAGCCAGGTTTTTTTTTAAAATAAAACCGAACTTTTTTAAAATAAAACCGGTTGAAAAAAAAACCTTAACAACTCTACTGTAGCCTCACATAAAGCCTGCAATACTGCCGCCTCCAAGTACTCTGGTGACAGGAAATGACACGCGCATACCATGACTGACACTACGTATTGTGAAAACCGCATTAGTGTTACGGAAAGAGGATTATTGCGTTCTAGCTAAAAGCCTGTTGTAAAGGACACAACAGAAATGGCGTGACCTGAGAGATAATGACTCAGGCGGAACAGAGCAGTGACCTAATGGCAACGACGATCCGCGCTGCATCGGTCAAGACGCTGGTCGGTAGCGTCGAGCCCTTCGACCCGTCGACAGACCGGTGGGAATGCTGGGCCGAGCGACTCAACGTCTTCTTCGACGTGAACGAGATCAGCGACGACAAGCGGAGGGCCGGCCTGCTGATCACCTTCGTCGGCGCCGAGCAGTATCGTCTGCTCTCGACGTTGGCAGCGCCCAAGAAGCCCTACGAGCTGGACTACGGCGAGCTTGTCGCGCACATGTCTGCGCAGTACACGAGCCGTCGCCTCGAGCTCAAGGAACGCGCTGCGTTCTACGAGCGTAGTCAACAGCTGGGAGAGTCGCTGACTCAGTTCGACACTGAGTTGAAGAGGATCGCCGACCGCTGCAGTTTTGGCGAGTTTCTCGAGACGGCGCTGAGAGATCGATTCGTGCTGGGCCTGCGCGACGAGGACGTCCGACGGCGGCTCATGATCGAAGAGAGCCTGACGCACAAGAAAGCCGTCGAGATGGCAACGTCCATGGAGCAGCTGCTCCGAGACAAGAAGCAACCGGTGGCGCGTGGCGACGCCGTCCTGAGCGCGTCAGCGCCTCGGAAGCCGGTTCGACCGCAGTTCCAGCCGTCCAAGCCTGCGGGTCCGCCCCAGAAGTGCACCGTCTGCGGCAGGACGAACCACACGAAGGAGAGGTGCCGCCTGAAGAACGCCACTTGCAGAGTCTGCGGAAAGGTTGGGCACGTCCAAGCCGTCTGCCGCGCCAAGGGGCGCATGAACGTCATCGGCGAGGAGAGTTCAAGCGCGGACGTGGTGACGATTGCCACGTCAGCTGACGAACAAGCCGAAGAAGCCCCGCACGCCACAGCGTCGATCAACGGCTATGTGGTCCGCATGCTGTTGGACACGGGTGCCATGCGGACGCTCGTCTCAGAAGCGACCTGGAATCGGCTCGGCGGCAAGAAACTGCAGAAGACGGGTCTGCAGCTCGTCACCTACTTGGGTGAGAGAATTCCGCTCCTGGGCAAGGCGACTGTAAAAGTGAAAATCCGCGGGAAAAGTGGGCAGCAAACGCTGTTTGTGGCAGCCGGAAAACATCAAAATGTTATGGGCCGCGACTGGCTGCGAGTCTTCTACCCCCAACTGCTCGACGCCTGCTTAGTCGCAGCTACGACCTGTCCTGCGAAGCAGCAGAGAAAACTAGAACAGGTCCTGACCAAGTATGGCGACATTTTCAAGCCAGAGTTGGGAAAGTTGAAGGGTATCAAAGCCAGGATCGAGCTCAAGGACGGCGCCACGCCCAAGTTTCACAAGCCGCGGCCAGTCCCCTTCGCCAAAAAGGTGAAGGTTGATGAAGACTTGGAGCGACTCGTCAGATTAGGGGTGTTGACAAAGGTGAAAGTGAGCCAGTGGGCGTCTCCAGTCGTTGCAGTCAACAAGCCGGACGGATCGGTCAGAATCTGCGGCGACTACAAGGTTTCCGTCAATCCGCAGATCAATGTCAACCAGCACCCTCTTCCAAGGCCAGAGGAGCTCTTCGCTGGGTTGGCAGGGGGGAAGAAATTCTCCAAAATCGATCTCTCGGATGCGTACCTGCAAGTGGAGCTGGAGAACGACTCCAAACAGCTGCTCACCATCAACACGCACCAGGGCCTGTACCGCTACAATCGTCTGCCGTTTGGAGTCGCGTCAGCCCCTGCTATCTTCCAGAATCTGATGGAGCAAGTTACAAGCGGCCTCGCTGGCATCGGTGTCTACCTCGACGACATCATCGTCACAGGCAAGACGGACGAGGAGCACCTCGACAACCTCAAGGAGCTGCTGAAGCGCCTCAGCGAGTTCGGGCTGCGGCTGAAGAAGTCGAAATGCAAGTTCCTGGAGCCGTCCGTCGAGTACTTGGGTCAGATTCTGGACGCCGATGGGAGACGGCCTAATCCTGCCAAGACAGCAGCGGTTGTCAAGATGCCGAGTCCCACCAACGTCAGCCAGCTGCGCTCCTTCCTGGGAATGGTCAGGTACTACGACCAGTATCTGCCAGGGCTCTCTAGCTTGGTGAAGCCGCTGAACGAGCTCCTCAAGCAAGACACCTACTGGCGGTGGACCGAAAGGGAAGAGCAAGCAGTGCAGAAAGTCAAAGAAAGACTGGCCGACCCCGAGAAGCTGGCGCACTACGACGCGAACTTGCCTCTGATACTGGCAACGGACGCGAGTCCTGACGGCGTCGGCGCCGTCCTTTACCACGAGTACGCAGACGGGTCGAGGCGGCCAATCGAGTTTGCTAGCAAGACGCTCACGAGCGCTGAGCGAAACTACAGTCAGATCGAAAAGGAGGGCTTGGGCATAGTGTACGGTGTCAAAAAGTTCCACTTGTACGTCTATGGCCGAAAGTTCCAGCTACTGACTGACCACAAGCCTCTGCTTGCCATTTTTGGGCCCAAGAAGGGTATCCCAGTAATGGCAGCAAGTCGGCTCCAGCGCTGGGCGATCATCTTATCTGCGTACGACTACAACCTCATCTTCAGGAGGACCGAAGAGCATGGCGACGCGGACGGACTGTCGCGACTGCCTGTCGGCTTCGACGCGGAGTTTGAGCAGCTCAAGTCTCTCCACCAGACCGTCTGCGCTGTGGAAGAGAATCAACTGAGGCAGCTGCCGGTCTGCGCGGACGAGATCAGAGAGGCGACAGCGTCCGACCACCTGCTCACAAAGGTGGTGAAGTACACGATGCAAGGATGGCCAGCGAAGACAGAAGATGCGCAATTGACGCCATACGCTCGGAGAAGGCACGAGCTCACCATCTTCAGTGGATGCCTCCTCTGGGGACAGCGTGTGGTAGTGCCGACGTCGTTGAGAAGCCGAGTGTTGGGCGAGCTGCACAAGTCCCACCATGGAGTGAGCAAAATGAAGAGTGCGGCCCGTCTCTTCTGCTACTGGCCAAACATCGACACCGACATTGAGCATCTGTCGAAGCGGTGCGACAACTGCGCGCTCGTCAGCAACAACCCGCCAAAGGCGTCTCCAGTCTCCTGGGAACCGCCGGGCGGACCGTGGCAGCGAATCCACGTCGACTACGCTGGCCCGTTTGAAGGCGCAATGTGGCTGGTCGTCGTCGACGCGTTTTCGGGTTGGCCAGAAGTGCGCCGAACGAACCAGGCGACGTCAGAGTCTACGGCGGAGTTGCTGCAGGAGATCTTCGCCACGCACGGCCTCCCAGAAGTTCTCGTCTCTGACAATGGGACGCAGTTCACTTCAGAAGAATTCAAGCTTTTCTGCCAGAGGAGGGGGATAGGGCAGAAGTTTTCTCCCCCAGGACACCCACAGTCAAATGGCTTGGCAGAAAGATTCGTACAAACATTCAAGAAGGCCGTGTTGAAAGCGAGAGCGCCCACGATCAAGAAGCAAATGCGCGACCTAAACAACTACTTGGCCCAGTACCGCATCACGCCTCTGGCGGATACTGGCAAATCGCCGAGCGAGTTGCTCATGGGTCGCAGAATCCGAACGACGCTGGACCTCATGATTCCAAAGAAGGAGCAGGCGACGAAGACGTCCAGCAATTACGACTACAAGATCGGAGAGAAAGTCTGGGCAAAGAGCCTGCGGCCCAGCGGCGAGAAGTGGCTCAAGGCAGTGGTGTGCGATGCGCTGGGCGCCGTCATTCGGAAAGTAAAGTGCGAAGACGACGACAGAGTCTTGCGCCGGCACCGCAACCAGCTCAAGGCTCGACAGGACGACGCCCCAACACTACAGCCACCTGGCAGCGAACGACCGACAGCGGAGCCACAAGAACCGACGACAGCTGAATCAGCGAAGACGGAGCCAGAACTACGACGCTCGAAACGACAGAAAAAGCCCGTCTCTCGCTACGGCTGGTCGTCATCGACGAAGGCTGGCGACTGATCTACGTCACCAGCAGAGGAGGAGTGACAGGAAATGACACGCGCATACCATGACTGACACTACGTATTGTGAAAACCGCATTAGTGTTACGGAAAGAGGATTATTGCGTTCTAGCTAAAAGCCTGTTGTAAAGGACACAACATCTGGATTCGCCCAGATTGAAACATCTGCCCTCACCCTGTTAGTGCTGCAGAAAGTGTGAAGTATATCAGTGACGGATCCAGGATTTTGTGACGGGGGATTCTGATTTGATTGTGATTCTTAGAATACATAGGTATGTAGGCTATGCTATAAAATTTTCCGTATTTGAATTGTGCGCATACAGCAAGAAGTGCACATTAGTGTATTCACTGCTTACACTCATTAATTAATAAGAGGTGTTTTCACGCACTGGATGTTAACGGCAAACAACCAAGCAACTTCAAACGCAAGCACGCACGTACCGGCGCGCGCGCACGCACGCACGCACGCACGCACGCACGCACGCACGCACGCACGCACGCACGCACGCACACACGCACGCACGCACGCACGCACGCGAACACGCGCGCACGCAAACAGGCAGGGCAGAAGCAGGGCAGGCACGCACACACACACGCACGCAAGCAAGCACCAACGCACGGACGCACGTACGCACTCACCGGCACGCGCTCACCGGCGCGAACGCATGCACGCACGCACGCACGCACGCACGCACGCACGCACGCACGCACGCACGCACGCACGCACGCACGCACGCACGCACGCACGCACGCACGCACGCACGCACGCACGCACGCACGCACGCACGCACGCACGCACGCACGCACGCACGCACGCACGCACGCACGCACGCACGCACGCACGCACGCACGCACGCACGCACGCACGCACGCACGCGAACACGAGCGCACGCAAACAGGCAGGGCAGGCAGGCAGGGCAGGCACGCACACACACACGCCTGAAATCACTGTTACATGTTGACAAGCTTGATTATTGCATTTTGGATTTGGTGAGCACTTTCAAAGTTTAAAGTTAAGACTCTTAAAACCTCCTCTAACACTGTCCAGGGTAAAGACAAGCTGCATGCATAGTGCTGGCAAGCACCACTCGGAGGTTTACACTACATGCATGCACTATTGCCTGACACTTGGAGTTACCTAAGTTACCTACCTATAACCTAAAGAATTTGCCCGATTACCTACCTACCTAGCAGCAAGATCTAGCTTACCTAACCTAACCTAACCTACCTAAGGCTTCTTTGTGACCAGTTTTACCTAACCTACCTACCTAAAAATGAAAAACGTCAAAATTGCCATCACTACTGGTCGTACGTCCTCTTCAGACGCTCCTTTGACTCGCGCAACATCAGCTCCTAAACAACTGATTGATGAAACGAAAATGAGGCGATGGTCGTTGGTCGGCGACAAAGGCCGACACAGCAACGTCGCAACTTGCAAGCGTAAAACCCGTGTTCCGTAAGTCCTCGAATAGTGTCCCGGGGCACTATTTTAAACCTCTCCTTACCCGGGCACTATTGGAGGGAAGTCCCCTATTGGAGAGGGGACCCTATTGGAGCATTTACGGTAACAGGTAATTGTAGCTAGAGGGGGTGCAGTTTCCCGTTTTTTTCTGGTAGGGGGGTCTGTGCAAGGGGTCGCTCACGATTTCACGAACAATTCCATCCTAGAATTGCCGGTTGTGAACTGTTGTGGGTAAACTTTACTTTAGTTTGCATGAGCCACGTCACGCCCCTCTCCGCCACCACTTCCGGGACACGTTGTAGGGGCTGCGAGGACTGAATTTAAGAGATGCGCGTTAGCGAAAAAGCGACCCGTTGAGAAAGTGTTGGTGCATTGCTGTATGTTAAGTTGTCGCCTGTCAACTCGCTCCCTCGGTTTTGACAATACTTGCCACCATGGTGGGTCACAATAGTTTCGTTCAGCAACATTTCACCTAAGCGCACGCGTACTACTGTTTGAATATTCTGCCGAAACAATTGTTCGGATAGTTTATTCAGACTGTTACTGGTGACTGATGGTTAGGCAAGCGTAAAACGGTCGTGGGTCTTTCAAGTCTGAACTTTGTCACCGTGCCGCTTGACACGGACAAAATACCCAGTTCTTTTCCTTAGACACGCGTCATGCACTGTCGTTAGCGCAATAGCTCGTCGAACTTTTGGACAAATGAAATGACTCATGATAACAAACTGAAACGAGCTGCAAATGTGTTGGCTGACGACACTGCTGCGGCTGCAGCACTAATACCAAAGTGACTCAAGTGGGGTAACGACGCACACTTTTACGGTCAAAGGGTCACCCATTTCGAGCTGGCTTCTAGGCACTTGAAAAGCAGTTTTTGCGACCCTGAAACGTATTTCCGGTCGAAATACTAAGGCAAAAATTCCCGTGGCGCCTGCGAAACTTTTGAAACTACTCTGCGTCATTTTGTTCCAAGTTGCGTCAAACTCACAGATCGGTGCATTGTAACATGGAAAACCAAGTTTTGAGCTCCGAGAGTTGACCGGGGTGCTCCCCTTTCTCCCCCCCCCCCCCCCCACCAAGTAGGGCCCTCGCAGACTACGCCACTGCCAATTTGGCCAGATGGAGCACACAAACACAGACTGGGCGGCACAGCGCAGCCGTCGAGAAGCAGCATGAGCCGAAACCCACTGATCTTATCAATGAGATCGTAGCCCGCATGGACGCGTCTTACGGCGTTCAACGCTGCTGTGTTTGGGACATTTCCTCGCTCCGCTAAAACGAGCACCAAACGCTCGGGACGGATACATCCAGTGTGGAGATGGAGTCGTCAAGTCCGGAGGTCCAGGAGTTGCTGAGCGACTTGGATCGCCTGCTCACCTCGGGCGTCAAGTGGGACTGCGTCGTCGAATCGGCTGGCGGCGGCGCGCAGTGGCAGGTGTTGCGCGGACTCTTTCTGACGCCCTGCGCCATTTCGTTCGGTGTCTCATCGCATCCAGCCCAGGTTCACAGCGCCGTGCTGGCTGCGCGCTCGCCAGTCCTCTGCTCCGAGTTGACTCGAGCGAGCCGAGGCGGAGATGAGTCGAAGTTGGCGCTGGGCGCCGCGTACTCGGACGCCGCCGTGCGCGCCTTCCTCTCCTTCCTCTACACGGCCACGCTACCGCGCCCCCGCCCGCCGGCGCTCGTGCTCACCGAGCTCTTTGGACTTGGAGAGAAGTGCGCTTTTATCGATTTGTCAAAAGACACTCCACTATGACGCCTTCCTCTTTGTGCAGGTACAGCGTGCCGTCGCTCAGCGCGAAGGTGCGCCAGTTGATATCGACCGCCGACAGCGCCGATGCAGCGGTTTGCCCCGCGCCCAGCCGGCAGTCGTCGACAATGACGACAGACGATGTCGTCATTCTCAAGGAAGAAACGCGCTCACCGCCGTTGCCTCCCACTCGCCACACCGCCAGCCCAGGCATCAAAGAGGCGGCCAGTGGAGAAGGTGCACCGCCCGCTTTCATGCAGCGTTCGAGTATGACAGCGCTTCCTTTAGTGCAAACGACTGCAGCCGAGAAGCGTAACGCAGAAGTTGGCTCTAGCGAGATCTCGGGTACTTGTTGTGCAGGCTAGCAAATTGTAGCAGTGCTCGATTGTTGCTTGCAGACAGCGGGTCCTCTTCAATTGTTGCTCCTTCCGTCACCATCTCAGAAGACATCGTCGGGGCACAAGACGATCAACCAACAGAGGCTGCAGCTTCACCAACCACACAGTCCTTTGCGATTGGTGCGTGCGTTTTCTTTGGCAAGGCATCAGATGAGAGAGTGTGCATTTTGGCTTACCAAAGCTCTTCTTTTACATGCCTTCCACTGGTACGCCCAGGACGGGCGTCCAAGACGCAAACACCTCGCACTCAGACGGAGCCTCTGCAGTCCGCCACCGTTCTCCTGAGCGCGGGAGAGGTCGTGCAAGGGCTACGTGAGAAACGGGCTGCGCCACGTGCACGCAGCCACGCGCCGTTGGAAGAGCTCTCCCCGCTTCCCTGCCCCGAGTGCCACAAACTCGTCTGGGGCGCCACCAATTTCGCCGCGCACTTCAAGAGGCGGCACACTGGCTGGAGGCCGCACCACTGCACCTGGAGCGACTGCACCTACAAGTGCGTGCAAGTACATGACACGCGCCGCATACGTTCACGCGTGCAACTTCAGAGGCAAGACAGTGACCCTGTTGAATCGGCACGTCGACTGCAGCCACTACGGCAAGAGGCCGTTCAGTTGCGACATCTGTGACAAGGCCTTTAAAGAGCTGGGCACTGTCAAGCGTCACATGCGCTCCATACACGCCGGCATCAGGACGCGTTGCCGAAAGTCACATGCCAAGCGATAACACAACAGGGAAACCACTCTCAAGCCCGACTGACGAAGCCTCAAGCTCTCAAGCCTGACGAAGGGGATTAAACGTTGCTCGTCCAAGCATGATGCTGCAGATGTCCGTCCCTGCTAGATGACTCCCCTTGCTAGCGATTAGAACCGCTGTTCTCTTTTGTGTTGTGACTGCATTCGTTGCGTGCTGGGTAGCGTGGAACCTCGGGTGTACCAAACGACGTTTCACTGTCACACAACCGACTCCAAGTCATGTGTACGTAGTGACGAATGCGTTGGCTCCACGGTATGCCATAGGCTTCATGACCGACGAGGGCGTGCAGTCAGTGCAATGTCTGACATGCACGGTTTACGCATAAGCGCAGAATTGCAGAACCTTTATCTGTAACGATTCTTCAGTGTGACTTCTTGAATTTTGAGCCGCAAATTGTACATTTCGATTGTACATACCGTAAATCCTATGATTACTCACACCCTTGTAAGTAGCCCACTCAATGGAGGCATTTTGAGTTCATTAGCCCCCCCCCCCCCGCCTACAACTGTAGTTCGCTCCATGTCTACAAAAAGTCACGTAATGTACCGCAAGGGCGTTCATTTGGGGGATTTGCGGTATTATCCATTACTTCAGCCATAATATGTTTTCCTGAACTACGTTCCCTTTAGTTACTGAAAAGGAGTTTCCTTCTTTTCACGACAACGCGAAAGTGGACAACGAGTGGCCGAGCGCCTCTGGACTGGCTGGATTAGATCACGCCATTGTCAGACATCCTGGAGAACGGGGGAACCCCAAGCGCGCCTGGCGTCGGGGTGGTGGCGACGACCAGAGAATCCGGTTTGACACTGTCATCACTTCTACTCGTGGGACGCTTGCCAGTGTCAACGTCGAGGCCGCCGCAGCAGCGCGTGTGTGTCCCCATGCACGCAAGCACCTCGCCGCTGGGGACGGCGGCAGTGAGGCGGGCGTGGCAGCCTTGGGGATAGCCAGCGCAGCGCCAGTAGTTACGGGTGCCGCAACGACTCAGCTTGTCGAACACGTAGACGTAGCCACCATCTCTCAAGCGCCTCCGTGGGCTGCTGTACGGACTTTGTGGTAGAAAAAAAACGGTCGTTACGAACCGCAAATGTTGTCCAATCCTGACCGTTTCTTGGGCTGCACCGAACCGCGGCGATAGTGCTGGCCATAAACGTGGCTGCTCAAATTCGCTGGCGTCGCTGTCTTGTGCTGGCGCTTCGGCACCGAGCAGACAAAATTCTCATCTAAGAATCGGAGGATCAGTCAGTACACGTGTGAATGGATACTATACTAAACGCAGGGTTGCTGGTTTGGCACCAGATGTGGCAGCGAAGGTCGCGCCGAAAGTGCTGGTCAGCAGCAGTCCGTCCGCTGACAGCGGGGTGACGGCCGGCTCGACCTTGAGCAGCACGATCTCTTGCTCGCGGTCGCCTGTAGGCACCGTGTTCTCGGCCGACGACAGCAGATCGCGCGCTCTCAGGCTAAGCGACGACACGCCGAATCTGAAAGAACAATCATTTCCTGGTCGATGGCAGGTCGCTTTTCCGCACCTATAGGGTAGGTATTCCACAAACCTTTCGCCGAGACAAAGCAGCTTGGCCAGTTGCACCTGGGACGGGTCGGCGGGCATGGCGGCGGTGTAGAGGAATGAGAGGAAGGCGTCGACCGACGCGTCCGAGTAGGCCTTGCCCAGCGCTAAGAACGTCCGGGCGTCGCGGCCTTCTTCTGCTGAGAGAGCTTCGCAAAATGCCGTCGATCGGGCGGCCAGCACCGCACGGTGCACCTGACATGCGTTGTTGCACTATACATGGTAGGGTCAGTCGGTGGCAGACACGCACGCAGCGGAATCAAAATACAGATCTTCCACTGTCGTCCAGAGGCGGAAGTGACGACAAAGTCCGACGCGACGCCAGAAGCCAACAGTCTAGCCAAGTCCCGGTGCAACTGCACAGCGTCAAGACTCTGCATTTCTGCCGCTCTACTCATGAGACCTCCACCAGTTGTGGATATGAGGGCGCTTATGCGACTTTCAATCAATATTACCTGACTAGCGCAGGGGTCTGTGTGTTGTATAGCTCACTAGTTCACTCTAGGCCTGTGCTGTCGCCCTTCCAAGAGTGGACGCGCCGCTGCTGATTTCGACGCCAGATAAGCTAGGCGCACGCTGCGATTGTCTTGGGAAACGTTGCACCGCATCAAGCGAAAGCGATTAGAGACAGAGAATAAGCAGTTCGCAGCAACACACACACACGCAACTACAACATCACGCAACTGTACAACGCAACCAAAACAACGACAGAACGATGCTTTCGAATTGCTCAATTTACCGTCCCCTTCCAATTGAAGCCAAAAAGGATTTCCGTGTCTCTTAAAAAGAGACTCTGATCCAGACCTGGAACAATGCCGCGCCACTAATTACAGGTACCTAGGTAGGCGAAAGTACATTTGAAGAATCGTGGAAATAAAGCGATTGCAGTGCTGGGATTCGAAGCCAGGCCTCAATCATACCGGACCGGTCATGTCTCCTAACCCCACCGCACATTCGCACGCCTCCTAGGCGACAAATCCCAGTCAAATAACGAATGATAACTTCAAGCCATACTTAGCTGCACACCTCTTCGCTGTGTGGTATTTCATCACTCTACCAAACGCAAAAGCACGTTGCCCAAATTCTTCCAGCCGCTGATGTAGTTTGCGCATGTTCACATGTACCGGTACTGTATATGCAGGCCATGCGGGAATCTGCGTGGCGGGCACAGGAATCGGTAGACGATCGCCAAGAGGCAAAACGACGAGGTAGATATCAGAGAATCTGGCGACGTGGGGCCGTCTCGGCTCCGTCGTCAGCGCTGACGGCGAGCGGTGCTCGTTGAGGCGCCGACGCGCTCGTCCACGTCGTGCGAGTGAGGCGACGTCAGAGCGACCACCTCGTCGCCGCCCACAGCAGCCGTATGCAGGCGCGCATGGCAGCCTCTATCCTTGTGAGTGCACCGCCAGAAGTCCTTGCTGCCGTCGCGGCTGGACTTGTCGAACACGTACGCGTAGCCGCCACTCGTGAGCCGCTTTGCGCCGCTCGCAGACCTGCAGAAAAGGAGTGTACGTATACCTAGGTGTCTGTAGTTCAACTGAAATGAAAATGAATGCATTGCTGCGCAAGTCGTGACGCAAAGCCGGGCAAGCAAATCGAGAACTTTACGCAACCGACCTCTTCTTTTTGTGCTGAATTGAAGTTTCACGATAGTGGCGCCCCAGATCCGACCGCCTCGCCGTCTTATACCGGCAGTTCGATGGTTCCGAACAGACGAGTTGCTTTTGCTCGTTTACGTGTCGTTGGTGTACGGGGGTCGTCGGTGTATCTGGTTCGGGAGAGAACCGTTCGGGTATCTTGCGACTCCTTTTCGCAGGGTGCTGCTGCTCCGAAGCGTCCGTCGCGTCCACTGCGCCGCGGTCAAGGCCGGCTTCTGGAGGAGCGTAGAGGGGCACTTCGACTTTCACCACCTCGCCGTCTGTCGACGCTGCGCTTTCTGCCGTCGACAGCCGATGGCGCGCTCTCAGACTCAGAGAGGGCACGCCGAATCTGCGAGATGGGGGGGGGGGGCGATTGACAAAAAAAAAAAGTAACAGAAGTCGACCTTTCGCCGAGACAAAGCAGCTCGGCCAGATGCAGCTGGGACAGGTGAGCTGGCAGTGCGGCTGTGTAGAGGAAGGAGAGAAAGGCCGCTGCCGACACGTCCGCGCACGCCGCTCCCAGCGACAGCGAGCGTGGCGCACCGGCGCCATCGGCTGAGGAGAGCTGATCGCGGAGCGCCGAACAACGGGCGGACAGCATCGATCGGTGCACCTGACGGCGCGTGTAGGCGGATTGCAATTGACGCAAGAAACACGCACCCAGGACCCAGGACCTTCCACTGTCGTCCGGAGGCGGCGACGACGACAAAGTCGGATGCGTCAGCGGACACCAACAGGCGGGCCATGTCCCGCTGCAACTCCGCTGCGTCCGCCGAGTCGCAGCTCTGCATCTTCCTTTCTAATTTACAACGTTACAGTAACGAACAGTGCACGACGTGGGCTGCACACTTCCTTTTGTCTGTAACAGCGCACAGCGCTGCTCACTCAATGGTCACTCAATGGTGCTGCAGCGTTCAGTATGGAAGGCGCAGCGGGGGTTATTGAGAGCGTGGTCGTTCATTCATTCATTGCCCGTCGCGTGGAGAGAGAGGGACAGGCTCCGTAGCTGATTCTGACGCCACATACGTAATCTATGTACCTGCGTGCGTGCATTTATAATTATACACCCTATAATTATACACCCTCCTAGAGCTCGAACGAAAAAATTAGCCTCCGGGGGGCTAATTATAGTGTTTACGGTAAATGGCCATTAAAAGATTCGTGATCGTCAATGATTAGCAATATATCTGGTCATTTTGACCGCACACCACTTTCAGACCGTTTTTAGGTTTGCTGGTTCATTTGAATTGCAACAAGCAGTGTCTTGCCGGATGTGCTCGTTACAATTCGGCTTTGTCAAATGAAGAGTTGTGGAAAAAAGGCGATTGCAGTGCTGGGATTCGAACCCAGGTCTCAGGGATTCCGGTCCTGGATGCTAACCACTACACCACACTCGCACGCCTCCTTCCTAGTCCACAAATCACGCATGATAAGCCAGGAGAAACGGCGGAGCCGGCATTGCCTGGCGTCAAACACCACCCACCTGGATGTAACAATTGAAGAGTTGTGGAAAAAAGGCGATTGCAGTGCTGGGATTCGAACCCAGTCTCAGGGATTCCGGTCCTGGATGCTAACCACTACACCACACTCGCACGCCTCCTAGTCCACAAATCACGCAATCACGCAAAGCCTGAGTTTGGTTGCATTCAGCAGTGTGCTGATGGGACCAAAACAATTGCAACCCTTTCTGTTGGGTTTTATATGAAACACAGTAGTTTGAAACAGGATTATAGCAGGTGATATTTCCAGAATACGCGCAGGGCCCTATTTCATTACTTGGTAAAACTGATTGTGAATACCTATACAGTGAATGGTTCAAATTCCACAAACCATTACATGCCGTAAATCCTCCAATAGTTCCCCAGGCCACTATTCTTTTAACCTCTCCTTACCTGGGCACTATTAGAGAGGGGGTTTATACTTTCAACCGAAAATTTTTAACGGTAAAGCAAATTTCGCGGTCGGAATTGCCGTATTTCCGATGTTTTTTGGTCACTGTTTTTACATTTAGTACAGTTGATGTGCACCTGGCATAACGTACCAACATACCTCGTACCCAGGGCACGTGGAGGGGGATGCTTTCGAATTCTCCGTACCCGTAGGCGCTATAAAGGGGGGGGGGCACTACAGGAGGATTTACGACTCTGCTTTGCCATTGCCGCCATTGCCATGTGTCATTATGTTAGCGTCTCTACTCTCTATTTTCAGCCACGACCTGGAAGGTACTTATCACAGCGCGTGCGTTCAGGCAGAGACAACAGAACAAGTCAATTAATGTTTTCCGTTAAACTTCTCGAAAAAAAAGAATCGTGTTGTTTGCTCTTCCTCGTCCAGCAGGCCGAACTCGTCTATGTCTTCGAACAGCGACTCATCGATCTCAACCGCCCCGCCTTCCTGCGAGGCAACGCAACAGTGTTGTTGTCTCCATTGAAGCATTGCTCTGCGCGTAATTGTGTTTGTAAAACTCCATATCTGACTGACACCGAACAGTTGACGCATGACAGCGAGAGCAGTGGGGAATGACACAGGGTGAACGGGGGGGGGGGGGAGCGCTAAGGACCGTTGTGCCCTACACTCAGATGGTACATTTGGCCAAAAGTACATTTTCAAGGTATCAAGGGGGAGGGGGTTCTTCCAGATTCCTAGCAGCAGGGTACCTCACGTACCTATGGACAACCGACCTTTGTCCTGGCCTCCGCGAGTTTCTGTTCGAATCGTGTCTTACATGCGATGAAGTTCTCGACGGTGACGCGCGTGCCTTCGATGTTGCGCCGCTCCCCCTCGTCCGCGTCCGCCTCGTACGCGCGGCGGGCCCAGAGACCCTCCTGCAGGTCGCCCACCTCCGGCATGAACGGACGTACAAACCGACACCACTGGCGGATCCAGGACTTTCTGACAGGAGGGGGCAAGGTCACAAAATGTTTTCCACAAAAAAATTCTATTGGAGAGACATATTTCGCGCGTTTGGCGCAGCAGCCGTTTTTTTACTTTGCAGTAGTTGAAACAAATAGTTGCGTTGCTGGCACACATTTTTTGCGTTGCTAAAGTGTTAATGCGAAAACTGTGACTTTTGGCGCCGCAGGCGCAAAAAAAATCAATGCTAACTGCCGTATCCATTATGGGATTGCTATGTAGGGCATGCACCGTATCGTCTGAATAAAAATAGTGTTGATAGTCCAAATAGATGATAGTGGTAGCCCAAGTATCATGTCATGTTGTCACTGGCGAATCCAGGATTTTCTGACAGAGGGGGGAGAAGGTCATTTTTTTACCGCACAAACTACACTACTATGGAACAGACAAAAATGACGGGATTTTTGAGCTCCCTGACGAATCAAACGTGAGTTGGAAGATAACCACAGCGCCGCAGGCGAAATTTTTGCCCTTTTGAGCGCCTTAATCCAAGTAAAACGTAAAAATCTGCCCATTTCCCTTTGTGCTCGCCCTTCTTTTCTTCTTCTCCCCCTGAGCTCTCCCCCCCGCCCCCCCCCCCAAATCTGAGCTGACAGGAGGGGCAGACCCCCCCTCTCTCCCCGTCTGGATCCGCCAGTGCATGTTGGCAACTGTGCGTGACGTCCGCAAGGTCTGAGTAGATACATAGGTAACTGTCTTGTTGGATGCATGCTTACTGACTACGGTGTTTTGCCGCAATTTTAATCACTTTGGCCACCTTCTCAGTCACATGCAGCAACTGTGGTTATCAAACAAAACCTATAGGTGTGTGCGTTTATGTCATTCAGGTCCATATCTTCCAGTTTCAATTCAGCATCAAGTTCAAACTGTACGTTGTTGACTTGTACTTGACGCAATCTGAAGTAGCGTGTTTGAGTGAGCAAAGAAGCTACAGGAATGGACTATTAAAACCAATACGTACAGGGGGAAGGACGGACAGCGCTTCACGAACGATACAGAGCACAGGTCATTACCTATAGTTACGTCACGAAGTGGAACAAAGTTTGACGATACATGCTACATATGTATAGGTAATGTACGTACATTACTACACAAGTTTGCATTGTTTTGCACCTTCTTAGGTATGTACCAGTCGGCGGCCCCTGTGCTGTATCTCAGGAAAAAAAAATAGAAAAGACACCCGACCTTTGGGGGTGGTGCTGGGGTCGTCTTGTCTTTCGTAGTACTTGTACGTTTTCGAATAAAGGATACCCTCGGCCATGTGCTCTCGGTTCTTCTCTAGTGTGATAATCTGGAAGTCTATCCCCTTAACGGGCAGGACAGAGTTACCGCGTGGTAACTCTTTCACATGGTAACTTTTTTTTGTCCTAGTAAACTGCTAAATTCTAGAAAAAAAGTTACAAGAAAAGCTTTGTACTAGAAAAAAAATTTGAAATTAGTTGACAACCTAGAAGAAAATTTTATGATTAAAAAAATCTAGAACGTAATTTTTGCGTTTCTACGATCAAAAACCTCTTGTTTTGGTAAAATTTGCTCTACTAGTAAGTCACTTCTGCAGTTACAAGTACATTTCTGTCTTGGTTTTCCGAGGGCCATTCTTGGTTTTTTGATGCGTTTTGTTACAGTGAAAGTGACGTAACCTGCGACGTACTAGAACTGAAAGATAAGTAAATGAAGCAGTGACATTATGGTGGATTGAACATTGCGTTTGAATTTGAACATGTTGCGTATTGCGTGTTTTCGCATTTGCTGGGACAAAGAGTTGTGTGTCTGTTTTTATTTTGTGAATTGGAGAACCGGTGCTTCCTATTTAAATTTTGTGTTTAAATTGTGGTTTTTATGCTGAATATTGAAAGATCTGCTTTGTTTTGATGGTAAGCAAGGATCTTTTCACACTTTAACCAACCTTTTAACGAAAAATTACGGTTTTTTTGGAAAATAAATGGAATATTTGCAGGATTCAGAAAAGGGAATGTCCGGGCCAGTAGACGGCGAGCAGTCCAGCAGAAGTGGCACCACTGAAGCGGCTGTGGCATTGCTGGCCACCACAGGCCCGTCCGGAAATTCTGCTTTGCTCAAGCAGGGTCAGGCAGCTGTCAGTACTGACAGCGCTACCCCTACCGAACAGTGTGGCACTGCCGACACCACTGCCGCAGCTGGGCATTGCGAGGAAATGGTCAGTCCTGACGAGACGCATGCTCCGGCGGATGGAAGTGCCAAGGCAAGTGTTTAAAAATTAGTTCTAGAACATTCATGATTTCTAGAAATCAGCTCGATTTAGGAGCCGCTGTCAGAGCCAGCCATCCGGAATTACTCACGGTACACTGCTACTGAAGTGGCTAAAAGTGGTGCCATGGAAGTCGGTGGCGTGCTATTTGAAGACGAGATGAGACAGCTGCAGGACCCAGGCGCTGGAAGATGCCCAAAGATGAAAACGTTCAAGGTGACTATACTTGTTCTAGTACGGGCTTGGTGTGCACGTTGTTGTTGCTTTTTCTAGTACAATTCTAGAAAGTGGGCAGCCAGCCACTTCTAGTACACCCATTTCAGAAAGTCGTGATGCTCAGCAGTGGGGAAGAGACAGAGCACGAAATTGCCGAAGCTGAAAGCATGGCATTCAGTGCTCTTCGCGCCAAGGTTAGCCACTGCAAGCTACTGAAGGGCATCACGCCAGCAGAGAAGGTGGAACTCATGAGAAAGGGGAAAGAGGTGTGTCTTGGTTCAGTACTAGTATGCAAATGTACTGCATACATACACGTTTTGTGCAACGTTCAGTTGTGGGAGTCGCAGATGCCGTCATCTGACTGCCCGATCTACAGCGCTGGGGATCGCATTCAGTGCGCTGACTTGGGGAAGTACTGGGATGGAGTCGTCGAGTTCTCTGTCATCGACGAATCTGGCGCTGTCTACTACAAAATCAATTTCGACTCCATCAAGGACGACGCTGTGAGCGCAACTTTTGATGAAATGACTACATATAGATACGTACCAATGCTCCATTCAGTTGCAAGCTGCTTCCAAGGTGCGGCAGCCTTTGACGCAGCCTTGCAAGGTTCCTGCAAATGTGGAATGCAATGAGCCTCAGAAGATGCGATTGGTCAAATCGATCATCGCTTGCACGGAAAAGGCCGGCCTTCAGAACTTGGCTGGCCTACCGTGCCAAGTGCTCTCTGCTGATGGCCCACTAGATGCACTGGTTGAGTGCATTGACGTCGCAAGCCTCATGATTACTGTATACGATCCGAAAGCACAGTTGTTCATTGGGCGTCGACTGTGGGAGGTGGTTAGGTTCAAGAACGTCACTGCAAGGTTTAAACAATTGATTAATTTTTTTTTTGTACTAGAACAAAGTGTAACTTTTTAGGGACGACGCTGTTGGTAGCCCAATCGTGACTTCTCCGAGCAAGTTGGGTACCGGCCCGCTGAGCACCAGCCCTGCTGGCAGCGCCGGAGGCAAGCTTCAGCTCGATGAGGCGGCTGCTACCGTTGTTGCCTCCGCAGCTATGGCGAAGGTGCTGGCGAATAAGAAGAAAAAGACAGCAGAGAAGGAGGCCCCGGCCAGCTTAGAAAAATTTCTAGAATTGAGGTGTGCTGTAATAAAGTGCAACACAACAGTGAACCTGTGTACTGAATGAATGCACGTTTTGGCATTGTTTCAGCAAGCCCACACTGAGCCAGATGGTGTCTAGTGCTGCCGAGGCAGTCGCTGGCAAGCTGTGCGAGCACTACGACCGGCAGGTCACGGACGTCCGCACCACGTTCGACATCATCATGGGGTCAGTGGACAAGATCCGGAATGATGTGGTCAATGTTCGTGGTGAGGTCTCAATTTCTAGAAATAATTAGCTTGGCTGTTTCTAGAAATAGGCAATTTGTTACGTGTTCAGCTTCCACACAGGCGGGTGTCCAGTGTGCGCGGGACAACAACACTGCTGCTCACATAGCGCTCAAAGATGCTACGCAGTCGGTGGAGAAGCTGGTCGAACAGCATCAGGATCACCTGACAGCGCTGAAGGAGGAGCGTCAGAGGATGGCTGCCACTGTTCAGTCTCTGGTGAGTGACCAATGGTGAATAATGGAATTGATAAACAACACAGTTTTATTCTAGAAAGAAGAGTTCGACGCCAGGCTGAAGCAGTTGGAAGGAGTCCGCGCCGCAGCGGGCAGTCACTGCACCTCTGCTGAGACCCAGACGGATCAGACTCAGACGGTTTGCCATTGCTACCACTGCCGATGATTTGTTCTAGTACATGCTGTGAGTATGGTTACTCTTAGATCAACTTGGAACGGCCTCCGTTGAACGCTGTCGACTTCTCGCACATGGCGCCGCCGGTGTGGGAGCAGCAGCAGCCGCAGCTGCAGCAACAGCAGCAGCAGCAGCTGGGCTGGGCTCCTCAGCAACCGCAGCCACCTCCCTGGACTGGCGTCTACCGCCTGCCGCACAATGCCTACCCGCCGTACCAGCAGATGGCTCCTCCCCAAAGCTGCTACCCACAGCAGCCAGCAACTGTGCAAGCTCCGCAGTCTGGAGCCGACACGTTGAGCGCTGTGGTGCGTGTTGTTGCAGTGTTGTTCTAGTACAGCCTATATGGTGTTGTACTAATAATTATCCATAGGACCAGCTCATGCTGGGCGACAGTGACTTGGGACTCGGCGCTACGGAGACGATGGGTGGGCCGCAGGCGAACTTCATGGCAGATGTGGCCGCGTACGAGTCGGCACAAAAAATTGGCAAACGCGGACGCGGTCTGCAGGCGCAGACTGGAGATGAAGGTGGGTGCTGGCTTCTAGAACCCACACCTAGAATGCGACGTACTAGAAGCAGAGCTTAATTAAGACAGTAGAGACTCGGTGCGGTCAGTGGCGTCGGACCTGTGGTGTGAGGCTAGTAGAGTTGTCGCGAACTTCCCCGATGCTCAGCAGGACCTTCGGATGACAGTAAGATACACAGGCTGCAATAATATTGCATCAGCTGTCATGCTGCTTGCTTCAGAGTTTGCATGTCGCCACAGCACTTGACGAGCCAGTGCCTGGCGCACCGTCGGACGTCCTGCTTACCACTATTCAAGAAACGCGTTTCCATGGTGCCAACCATGCCGACAACTCTTGCGACGTGTCCAACGTCGTTTGCAGCTACGGTCTACTCACTGCACACCCAGATGGCTGCGGGTCGTTGTTACGTTGCGCCGATTCCCTTAGCTGCCTTCCAACTGCACTGGAGCAATCACTACAGCGGCGCTGGACTCGTCTTGCACCAAGACAATTGAAGGATTTGGAAAGTGTAGAAAATTGTATTTACGACACTCTTCGACAATTTCTCGACGAAATGAGAATCATTGCGCAGAACAGTGGTCTCGGTCTGCCCATTCACTTGCCGGACAGACCCACTGTGCGCCACCTGAGACTGGGCGCTGACGGCCAAGACTCTATTGATCCAATGGCTGACCTGCTGAGGAACAATGATGAGCCTGTGCGCAGCTTGCTCAGACTAATAGCTTTGCGGATGTCATCTGTGCCCGTGCACCGCTTGATGCCCTGCATGCGCGCAGCCATAAAACGCTTTCAACAATTGTATGGCAAGCAGCTGCGTCGCGCCGCTTTGAGGCTCCAAAGCTCTGCTTCTAGTACGCCTTTTTTTGCTTGAGCTGTTTTTCTGCATTTGTGTTTCTCAGCTTCTCTGTTGCAATGGTGTGTGTGTTGTCTTCTCCTAGTACATATGACAATCGTTAGTAATATTAAGGCTCTGTGGACACGCCCCCAAGAAAGGCAGCTAAGGCGGGCAAGGCAGCAAAGGTGGGCACGTCGAGTCGGTCGTCGAAGGCTGTGGCGCTGGACGAAGACAAACTCAGACAGCAGATGCTACAGTTTGTTAAGACCCTCCCAAAAGGTGACCGAATGGAGTTTGTTAAGAAAAACAAACTGGAGGGTTTCCTTAAAAGGAAGTAGAGTGAGTGTGTGCGCGGTTGTACAGTTGTTGTTGTGGTTGTCGCTATAAATTTGTGCGATCTCTTTACATGCTTGCGGCGCTTGCTTGGTGGAGTAGCAGAGGAATAGACGTTGCTTGGCTTGTTCGGCTTCTAGAAGTGGGCTAATACTTGTACCTCCTATGCTTGCACGAAGTGATGTTGCAACATTGGAGTGGACCAACCACCGGCAATCGTCAACAACTCATCAGTCCATCGTCGCCATGGTTCGGCCGCGCCATGGAGCAAGTTGCACCTGCAGCATCTCCCAGCAGAGTCTGCGGTCAGCACTAATTGCGTTTCTTCTGACGCATAGTCATACTAGTACGTGACGCATAGTCGTACTAGTACGTCATTCAGCGAAAAAGCTAGGCGTCGCAAAGAACGCTCGCGCAAGTTGAAAGCTCAGCTCAAGGAAGTCATTGCGACCAGTGAGCGATACGCTCACCAGCTTCAACGTCTACAAGCAGCAATTCGAAAGCTGTGCGATCAGTTTGGGAATCAGTAGTAAAGCGGTGCCATGACCACGCGAGTGCAATAGGACCACCATTCTCTTCTAGAACTGACTCGTAGACTCGTTAGCGCGAGTGCATTAGGACCACCATTCTGTTCTAGAACTGACTCGTAGAGTGCAATATGACCTTTCTTTTCTAGAGTTTTGCAGATGCAGACAATGTTGTGGCAGCTTTATTGACTACTGGTGAATTCACTTAGTGCAATCAGGAACAAATATGCCCACTTGCCTTCGCTTTTACGTGCGTTTTATGTGGCATGCCCTGTTGACGTTGCCGACTGTTGTTGACGGTGAAACTTGAAGTACACGTTGACTCACATGTTGCCCCTTTCTCTTCTAGAATACTACCTTGCTATGATTGCAATCGCTGTTCATTAAGTGTTGCTGCGTTTCATAGCACAATGGGCGGTGACGAAAAGGGGAAGCGGAGCAAGCGTGGCGCGGGGGGAGCTTCAGTGCAGCAGCAGCAGCCACCTTTGGGCAGTGATTCACCGACAGCAGCGGCAGCGTTGGCGGCTAGTTCTCCAACTCCGGCAGTGCTCAGACGAGAGTACTCCGCCTTTCGATATCTCTCCCAGCGGCTGGAACCAGTAGCTGGCGATGCCGCAGAGGTTTGAGCCCCTCCTCAGCTTGAAGAAGCCCGCCTCTCCCCAGTCTTCGCCCCACGAGTTCTGCACGAGCCAGTAGTCGGCCGTGTAGCCCACCACCACCACCGCGTGCGTGGGCGTCTTGCCGCACGAGGCGTCTTCGAAGATGCCTGCGCATTTGGAGTCTCGACGTCGCCCACTTCAGTATCGGATCATACATTTTGTCTGAGGGTGCGGATTTCACAGAAACTGGAACCCTGATGAAATTTATTGATGCTGGGCCGGTGATACATGCAAGCGTTTTATGCGTAAAAGTAGCAAGTTTTCTCTGCCACCGCCCAGCCCTTTCACCCACTTTCACAACAGTTTTCCAATTTCGGCAGGGACAATGGCCCCATTCACTCCCCCCCCCCCCACACACCTCCTGGACCGCCAGCATCGTAGCGCATCGTAGCACCGCTGGAGCCCAATGACCAGGCTTGAGTAAAAAATGTTCGTTTTTAAATTATCTTTTATAATTTTTATATTATTATAATTTATTAAACGGTCTCAGAGGCCGTTTTGGACGTCAAATCAATGCTGCAGAAAGTGTTTTCAGCCTAGCAGAGTGTCAAAAACAGCGAGCTAAGGCATCCATACCTTTTGAAGTACACTTCAATCAACTTTTTACTACTGATTGTTTTTCTAATTGAGTATGACTACGACTGACTATGACTACGACTATGATTATCGATACTTTGGCTTGTCGGTTTGACAACCTCCAGAACCCCTCCAATAGTGCTATGTAATTATGGTTATTCAGCTCATCCAAGCTGCTACTAAGCAGGAGACGGTTTAAACGCACTAAATCGTCGTTTTTGTCCCTTTTTTTTTTGCACCTTGGACAATTTTGACTATCAACGCATTTTTCTTTATAAAAGAAGATTTTTTTCAGTTAAAAAACTTTAAAAACGTTGTTTTATTTTATTTTGCCCAAGCCTGCCAGTGACTTTTAGACCACCTCAGGTCCTCTCGATCCTGCTCCTTCTAGAACCGTGGAGAACCAGGGGCGGATCGAGGAATTTTTGGCTAGTGGGGCGAACGAGCCTGCCCCATGGAACCGGCCACAATTAGACCTTTGTAGCAGCACCGGCGTACATTTCTGGAACCAGGAATTTGTTTCGCGAAGAGGGTGAAAAAACTAACCACAATTTACTATTAGTTTATTTGTATTTTTTTGCGTTGCATGCACACAAATGGCGCCGCAGGCACAATTTGTAACTTTTTTGGCATCACGTACGTTCTGAAAGTCATGCAAATTTTATTACGCTTTGTACAAAATTTACTGCGCCGCAGGCGGAAATTTTGCGAATTCTGCATCTCTCAAGGCCTTCTTCCTTAAAATTAACTGTGGAGCGATTGTAATTGGCCTGTTTGTCAGCAGTGGCGGATCCAGAAATTTTTGGGGAGGGGGGAAGGATTTAGGAGAAGGGGGA
Source organism: Paralinhomoeus sp. GSCO2_6 (assembly GCA_030248085.1). NCBI lineage: Eukaryota > Metazoa > Nematoda > Chromadorea > Monhysterida > Linhomoeidae > Paralinhomoeus > Paralinhomoeus sp. GSCO2_6. Next base: position 75,206 of record JASAMY010000984.1, read on the forward strand.
ACCCTGTTGATATTTATAGATGCTGGGTCATTTCGACGATGTTTTGGGGACCCAATCGGTCATCATTGCCAAGTAATACATAAAATCGGCGCCGCAGGCGAAAATTTTTGCGCTTTTCGACCACCTACACGCATTTTTATGTGGAAAAGTAGGTTCGCTAGGCACGTTTCTTCTTCTACGGCCCAGCCCTCCCCCCTTCGCCCTAAATTCTCGAGGGAGACTTCCCCGCCCCCGCCCTCCCTGGATTCACGACTGTTGGCCAGGTTCGCCAAGAACTGAATACTCCCTGGCCCAAGGTTGACTTCCACCAAGGGCGTGCTCATCTCAGCGCCGCAGGCAAAATTTTTTCGGTTAAGGAATCGTATATCCTGCCCCCAAAAGGAGTCCCTACTAGAGATGAGCATGGGCCGGGCCTGGGCCTGATTTTCCAGGGGCGGGCCGGGCCTGCCTCGTTTTTGGGCAAAAATTCAATAGAAATTTGCGAGCCTGGGCCGGATTTTTGAGGATTTGGCCGGGCCGGGATTTCCAGGCCCATGCTCATTTCTAGTCCCTACTCCAAGAGTGACCTGTACGCTCACTACAGGACAGGAAAAAAATTTGCATGTATGGGGAGCGCGTTAATCTAAAGGAAACAAATAGACGTCTGCTAAACCTCCCTGGCCTGGCCTGCCTGCTCGCGCTTGACCTTCGCCCATCACCTACTGCCCACCCTTCGCCCCTCGCCTACCCACTTGCCCTTCGCCCTCGCCTGCCACCCACCTTTCGCCCCTCGCCTACCCGACCGCTCCACACGCAATCCGCCCAGCTATGGGGGCGATCGCCCCTTTCGCCCACCTCTAGATCCGCCCTTGTGGAGAACAACAACCATTCTGTCGAGGACCGAGGATCGACGATCCACCCAACTTTCTTCGCCCAACCCTGACCCCTCAAGTTCGTGTACGTAGGTATGTGGAGAGGTGTGTCTATTGGGCCACCTTCTTTGTAGTGCCACAGTTTCTCTGTGACGTCCATGCCTGCAGCGACGGGTCCGAAGGTCAGTCGCCTCCGCAGCGCCTCCTCCAGCTCGGCGTCGTCCCCGTCGGGCGCGTAACCCACGTCGTAGTCCGTGATCTTGAGACCGCTCTTGTCGGCGTACACCTCGCAATCGCCTGGCGCCTCCTAGTCAATTTGTTCTTTAGGTTTAGATCCACGCAACCCTGTAGCTATTGCAGTATTGAAAAAGTTGTCCGTTAAAAGAAGTTTTTTCGTGAAAGGAAAACGAAGGAAAAGTAGAAAGAAGAGGTGAAAGAAAATGGGAAGAAGTGAGGAACGTTCGTGCACGTCGTAGAGTCAAACGCTGATGAACTTTCTGACCGCCGAAGCTCCAGCTTCGAAATTCGACCCTCCAATGATGTGCAGGTACTCAGCTGCGGTGGCGAAGTAGCCGCCGCCACAGCCAAAACTCCGCTGGTGGCAGTAGATCGGGTTCACTGCAGCGTTCCCCTTGCATTTCTTGTTTTAGTTTACAATTAAAAAAAAGAAATGGTTTTTTAACGGAATACTTTTATTTACAAATCGTTTTCCACATCCCTAGGCGCATCAATCACTATGCTTTCAAGCCTTCTCTACTCCTGGAACACAATTGGAGGAGGGGGCACGCCTCTCTCTCTATTCGTAACGTTGCCATTTGCAAACCCGGGTCATTATTGCAGGAGTGGGGAACTATTGGAGCGGGACACAATTGTAGAATTCACCGTATATACTGTACAACTGGCGCTTTATAGTACCTTGTGTGTCGCAGTTGACAATTTGCTGCATCGAGGGGTAGTACACCTTTCCCGGGTGTTGACGCAACTGCGAGTGATATGCCACGGTTGTAGCCTGAGCGAACGCGTAGGTAATGTACACAATGTACGGCTCGCACTGACTCGGATGCGACACTTATAGAAGTCGAGAAATGCTCACCACAGCAGCTGCCCAACAGGATCCGCACAAGCCCTAAACATAAGGAATATAGTTGAACCATAAGACTGGATAGTCAGTCACTGCAGCACCTTCAAAATGTGGCTACTAATGTAACCGGAGTTCCGAATAGTTTTTCAAGTCGTATGTAAGTATCTGCCATAGGCTGCATACGTAATCATGCCAATAGGTAGTGGGTTCAAAGCACTGACAGATGGACACAACGGTACGGTTTTGTGCGTCTGTTCGATTGGCCTACTCCTATACAACCTCTGTATATACAGGGTGGCCCGCCGATCCGTGTCCAACTTTAATCGCTCGCCATTCCTCCGTCCGCCGGCCGATTTTCCCCAAATTTTAACACGTGGTGCTGCAAACCTTTACTTGGATATGTACAAAGTTTTAGCAGTTTCCAAAACAGGATATAAAAGTTGTGCGCACTTACCCTTACCCATATCGTTTTTTACGATAACGCACGAAAATAATTCATTTGGGAGCGCGCCCTTTAAAAGGAGGTGGCCGAAAGTTTGTCGCTCTCTCTTGAGCAAAGAATTAATGCCGTAAAACTTTCTTACGAGACAAAAGAGGCGAGGGAAACAGTCAGACGGCTGAAGAAACTGTTCCCTGATTTGCCTCATTTGACGCCCGTCGAATTTTCCGTTTTGGGGATCCTCAAAGACATTGTTTACTCGCAGCGCTGCTCAAGCGTCGAAGAGCTGAAGGAAGCGATAGAAAACCCGTTCGCCCACTTCGACGCACAGTCAAATAAAACGTTATTACTTTGGCGGATGTTCATGAAACTTTATACGTATCTTAGCAAAGCTTTGTAGCACCACGTGTTAAAGTTTGGGGAAAATCGGCCGGCGGATGGAGGAATGGCAAGCGATTAAAGTTGGACACGGATCAGCGGGCCACCCTGTATACAACCTACCCCGTACAACCCTACAAACATAGAACAACCTACACTAGAAATCAACGTTATTCCTATAGTGTATGCGGCATGCGTTCTTCAAGCGAGCCAGCCTACCTGGTCTAGAACTTTGTAGTCCAGGCCTGCGGTGTAATCCACCTCGAAAGGCTCTGAAATGGCGCAAACTTGGCAGGCAGCTTTTTTTGTGATGACAGCGAGTAACCTTCTAAGACGATGGTCGTCAAAGTGTTCATGTCCAAGAGCGGGAAGTCCTTGGGCTGGAGGCGGTCGCGCAGCTGCGTGGGACTGACGCCGTAGAGGGCGCAGCGTCTGTCGGGCGTGAGGCCGCGCTCGTGGGTCGCGACGCGGCAGCCCGACCGCCGCGCGCACGCCTCCGCGCAGAACTCCGTCTTCGCCGCGTCCTCGGATGCGTCGCCCTCGTACTCCACGTGGCCCATGAGGAGACTGTTGCCCGTACCGCTGTTGAAACCGATGAAGACGTTATAGACTGCAACGTGCCACTCTGACGTGTGAAGAAACATGGTGGACGGTCAAGACAAAGAGAGAACGCGCACAGCTCGTTTTCGCGCCTCTGAGACCAGCGCGTCAGCACTGGCCGTGAAGTTACACACGTGAATCAATCGCATCACTGCCTGCTCCAATCTACTGACGCGGCTCTTCGAAATCAGGGTGTACGCGTCAGCGTACAACCCTAATATGTGAGCACTTCCTCAATGCGGTTTGTAGAATTTTCAGTCGCTTATAACTCTTGATTGCCTGAACCGATTTTGGCGAATATAGCTCAAATGAACCGCCTCCTAAACCGGAATCGAATAAGCCAGCTCGCGTTTCGGTAGTCTAGCGCATTGAGACGAAATGACCGAAAATGTTCCGAAGAAGTGGTGTTTTTTTTCCTGTTCTGCACACACTTTTAGGGCCACCGCTCTGGAACGCTATGGGCGATTCGCACAAAACTTGGCGTGAGCAGGCGGTATATGATGGCAATTTGTGCCTCCAAGGGAAATTTCTTTAGGTGCTACGGATCTGGATTTATGGCCGATTTTGTTCATTTTTCTTGGACATAGCCGTTTTTGGGCCAAAATCTGACAAGAGTAAAACTCGAAAAAAAGCCGAGTAAACCCCCAAATGTTTTTTGAGTTTCGTGAACTATTTCTGAAGGTGAGTCCACGGCGCTTGCATGACCTTTGAAATTCTCACCACACTTTGAGATATTGCCAACTCAAATTTTGGTAATTTTGGGGAAATTTTGTTAGCTATAGGCGCTTCAACCGTTCGTCGCAGGGCTGCGCTGCAATGATGAAAGTTACTCGTCTGGACCTGGAATAGGTCACTTTCGACAATGGGAGCCCTCCGATTTCCATGTTTCGCAGCTCGACCCTCTTGGCGCACCCCCATTTTGGGCAAAATTCGGAACTATGATCGTGCATTATTTTTAATTTCCTGGACGAATTCTGGCGCGTGATAGCTCAAAAGAAGCGCATTCAACGGGGGAATCGATTAAGTCATAACACGCTTCCATACGCTTGTGCATTACCGAGAAGTTTTTGGAGATGTTGTGAAAAGTGGGTCCTGCCAAGCTTTTTGGTTCGTTGCCCACTCGCGCCTGCATCAATTGAAATGAAACCACGCAGGCATCTCTGCTCCACATCAAAAAGTGAAATCCCCGGAGGGACTCTTGCTACATGCTGTAGATCGTGAGCTATGGTTTACTGGGCACATTCTTCTTTTCAGCATGTTCCCTAAATCAAGAGGTCGCTGGTTCGAATCCCAGTAACGCCTGCCTTTGTTTTTGTACGTGTCCCCTTGGGAAACCCATCAGCGTTGCTTTACTGCAGTGTCTCCAGTCCATTCCACATTTTTTGTCTTTTTTCTAGGTTCTTTTACCAGAATTTTGGCAATTTTTTGAGCTGGGGAAAATACAGGGTGGCCCATTTATCTATCCGGAGTTTTGATCGTTTGTAACTTTGCGTATACTGAGCAATACGAAACAAAATTTGTACAAGATACAGGTACAAGTTCAAAGTCTTTGCGCCCCTAATTTTAAAAAGATCTAATGATGGTATCGCTGGTTATGCACTTGATCGTGACCTACGTTTTCGATCACGTAACATTCACGTTGGTCAGGTGTGACTCGCATTTGTGCACCGTCTTCTGGCGCATTTCCGCAATAATTCTGTCAAGTACGTCTGCAGGGCGCTGCTTCGGCTCGGCAATGTTTACAAACCTTCCTGGAACGCGCCAACGCCAACGCGCCAGATGCAATCTCATTTTCTGGACTGTACACTAAATCGTAAACTAAAAAGCGCGCGCGCTCGTCCGATAAAATTGGCCATTCTGGCAGATCTGCACACCCGCACGCACGCGCGCGCGCGCGCGCACGCACGGACGCACGCACGCACGCACGCACGCACGCACGCACACACACGCACACACACACACACACACGCACGCACGCGTGTACAGTGGTACACGCTTTTCATAAGCTTTATGGTGCAACACTGAGCATGCGTCCGTTCTGGTCTGCTGCTGTGGATTTGTATGTGTGTGCGTGCGTGAGTTTTTGATTAACCTTTCTTCTACGAAAAAACACTGTATTAAGGAAAATTTTGCAGGTGGCTGCAAAAAAAGGAGAATATGTGCCGCTCCTTTAGGCCCAGTTTGAAAAAACGCGGTATTAAAAGCAGCCACTTCATCAGATGATCAACTTCAGTTTGGACAAACCGTGTATAATCGAACCAAGCGCAGCAACACGTCACATATTCGGCGTTTGTTGTGCGAGCCATCGCACACAGCCACAACACTACCACTATCAATCCAACCTCACAAACTCTTTCATCTCTCTGACGATGCGCATCATTCATTAGGCACTGTATACCTATGTGGACAGGACACACAGCCAAAGATTCTGCATAAATAATTGCGCTACCCTGCCTGTCTTAAATTTTTAATATGTGGCTTGCCCTTACAGTAAGTGATATGCACCATCATTTCACAATCTTGAGTACCAAGTATACCCTACATTCAATCTTCGATTCTCGTTCATCTTTGTTCCGATTCTGTTAGCCTGTGCCTATGGACGGAACTGCCATCTGTAGACGTCCAGTCAAGGACAAGGCCCGCTCTCGTCTCTGAGTCCAAGGAATGAAAGGCCTCGGTCCTCATGCAGCCTGGACTGCATTTCCAATGATCCAAGCGAGCACAACAAACGCCGAATACCGTATGTGACGTGTTGCTGCGCTTGGTTCGATTATACACGGTTTGTCCAAACTGAAGTTGATCATCTGATGAAGTGTCTGCTTTTAATACCGCGTTTTTTTCAAACTGGGCCTAAAGGAGCGTCACATATTCTCCTTTTTTTGCAGCCACCTGCAAAATTTTCCTTAATGCCAAATCTGATGACATTAAATACCGGTATGGTACATAAATCCTGCAGGAGCTTTGCAATTGTGGCCTCGTGTTCAAAATACGCTAGTTGCAACTTCCAGGCCTGCAAATTCCAATTCTGGGCGTTGTGCACGTTTCCAAGAACCACTTTTGTGCAACCAGACAGTTCAGGCTTGAATTGGAGTTGTTCTCCTTTCGCTCGCTTTACTCTCGCCTCGTTGAATGCTGGGGATTCGTAGTAGGGGTCGACCTTCTCCCTCCAGGCGACGCTGCCCTCCTTCACCGTGCCCAGACGGTCGTCCAGCATGGGCACTCGCAGACCCAGCATTCCCTTCTTTTCGGCGGGCAGCTGAAGCAGCAGAAAGCGAAGCACACGCACCAGGCATTTTGCAAAATCCCGATGCAAGATCCGATGCAAATTTGTCCTCAAACGTGCAACGTAACATTTGTCACACCACTCTGGGCAACGCTACACTGATCTGCCAGCACTTCGAACGTCAGTGAAAAAAAAACTAGAATTATTACTTTTTACAGGATGGCAAATGAGGCGTATACAGTACATCAAGAACATCAACTCACCAAGACGGAATATCGGTTCACTGTCGCAGAAAACGCACTATCAGTTTGCGCGTTGTGTCTTTTCACCATTGAGAATGCCTTACTGTACCGCACGGCGCGTTTGCGTTTCACTTGAACTGTCATTTTGTCGTCGTACTCTGAATTACGTATTTTGTATCCACTGTTGATGCTTATTTTGTATTGTTGATGCTTATTTGTACTCTGAATTATTTTGTATCCACTTTTGATGCTTTCATTTATAGTAAACTTTGGGACAAAAAAAGTTGTGTCATTACCAGGCATCTTCTGCAACTGAATTTCAAAGTCGTCTTTTATTTGATCCCATTGTCTCCGTGTGAGTCCATAGGGTTTGATCGACTGGGCATCTCGCCTATACTTGAACGGGTTCAACCTTGTCCAGCCGCCAAAAGAAATGAACGCTTGCACGAAAGCTGCCCAGCAACACCAACCAACCAACAACGCGATGTAGCACCGCTTCATCATCGAATGGTTACCGCAACAATTTTCGAAGTGAATCCAGCATCCACCCCGAGGGCGCCTAGAAAATTCAACAAAGCAAAAGCCCCAATGGTGATGGCAATTGTGTCAATAGACCGTCTTGATCCCCCGCAACTCAATGCATTTACTGAGTACTTTTAGACACACGCTCTCTTTGAGAATGGCTTTGAAAATCGTGCATTGGTACCGTCTGGGCGCTACGAACTCAGCTCCATGATACCTTGGGCGCGTTGACCCTAAAGGGTACCTATGTAAGTGAGTACTTTTACTCTGAGATTTAGCGCCTGAAACTGAAACGCTTAAAGTGGTGTACCCACTCAGAAAAAGTTTCGTTCAAACTTTGCATGCAAGTTGGTTGGCCCAAGTGGTGAACACATGCAAAGGTCTTGCGGCGCTGCGTTCTCTTTTCTCTAATTAATTAATCAAAAAACCGACGAAATCCTAGTGAAATTCATATGTCAAAAGTACCGTACATTCAGTCATTGAATTTCTTTTTCTGATTGAATTTGAATTGAAAGTCATTTCTTGACATGGGCACCTGACTGTTCGAATTGGAATGACTGTATAGCTGCAGAGAAAACCTCAGCACCATCAGTATCGCTCCAGCCAGTTGTCGTCCGATCACTCCGAATCCAAATCGGCGGGACTGGGAGCTGCTGACCTCGCCAGATGACTCTAAGCTAAGACCAAAAAAAAACATGTAAGCACGCGTTTCATCGAAAAAATTCCGTCACCGACCGAGTAAGTGACGCGCGTGCCGAAGCGACTAACCAGCGATTCTCGGCAACTTTCAGCAATTTTCCGAACAAAAATTGACGAGGTGCTCTGACGCGACTTTCAAAAATCATAATGGGAGGTACACAGTAAACTTTTCGAATAAAATGTCGCTCGCCAACGCTTCGTTCGCGATTCTTTTTCGTGAGTACTGTATTCCCTGAGTTTCAATGACTGAGTGTACGGTACTTTTGACATATGAATTTCACTAGGATTTTTTAATTAATTAATTAGAGAAAAGAGAACGCAGCGCCGCAAGACCTTTGCATGTGTTCACCAATTGGGCCAACCAACTTGCATGCAAAGTTTGAGCGAAACTTTTTTCTGAGTGGGCACACCCCTTTAAAGACTGTTTAGCTTGAGCCAGTCGGCGGCGGTGGAGCCTTAGTACCGCAATCCTTCTAATAGTGCCCCGGGGCACTATACTTTTAACCCTTTCTTTACCCCGGTGCACTGTGGGAGTTGTATTGCGTTTCTTAGGTGATTGTCAGTTCAAAGTAGCTGAAATGGCATTCAGAAATGGCCGTCGTTGTATACACACCACTTTTACGTAACTACTGCTTGATTTGTGTCGCTTTGCAACGCAAATTGTATGGCCTTTCTCTCCCCTGGGGGCACTATTAGAGACTGGGCACTATTGGAGGACTTACGGTATTTTGTGTATATTTTTGTATTTTACACTGAACCATTTGATAATAGCGCGTGTCACATCCACTGGCGGATCTAGGATTTGCTGACAGAAGGGGGAGAAGGTCAATTTTTTACCGCACAAACTACACTACTATGGATCAGACCAAAATGCCGGATTTTTGAGCTCCCTGACGAATCAAACGTGAGTTGGAAGACAACCACAGCGCCGTAGGCAAGGAAAACGTAGGAAAACGTAAAATTTCCCCTTGTGCTCGCCCTTCTTTTCTTCTTCTCCCCCTAATCTCTCTCCCTACGTGATTCACACCCGTTTCCGCCGTCCCCGTTTCCGCCGTCCCCATTTCCGCCGTCCCCAGTCCGCCGTCCCCCATTCCGCCGTCTCCCGTTTCCGCCGCGGCTTTTTTCCTCCGCCTAAAGTCCGACGAATAATGATGGACGGTAGCCCATCGCACCTCGGAGTGTTGGGTCAGTCAGTGACTGAACATGGTGCAGTGAACTGAACATGTATTGAGGCAGTCCCAACCCCAAGCACAGCTAGGTACATGCATGTATTTAGAAACAAGATAAATGAGAGCATCTAACTCACAATTCACTCATTTGATGCGCTAACATGAAGCAGCGCGCCCAAGTGAAAAGTCGCTTCATGCGCTTCATTGATACCACGCTTCATGCGGGTCACGAACTGTTGCTTGTGCCAGTTATCTCTCTATCGTCTGCAAAATGGGCTGCTAAGGATCGTTTGCCAAAGATTCATGCTTGCCCAAAATTATTAGTGGTGCGATGGTTTGTCCGTGTCCCATAGTCACAATATTATTGGGACTTTAGGCGGCGGAAAAGCCGCGGCGGAAACGGGAGACGGCGGAATGGGGGACGGCGGAAATGGGGACGGCGGAAACGGGGACGGCGGAAACGGGTGCACGCCAGTGCCACAAACTCGTCTGGGGCGCCTCCAATTTTGCCGCGCACTTCAAGAGGCGGTACACTGGCTGGAGGCCGCACCACTGCACCTGGAGCGACTGCACCTACAAGTGCGTGGAAGTGCAGGGTGTATCAAAACTATATGCACCCCCCCTAGGGAAATACTGGTTGGACGGATTTAGCTGAAATTCAACAAAGATGTAGACCCAACAAAAATACATGACCAAATTAAATTTCATGAAAAACAAACAACCGAGCGTTGAGATATAAGCAATCATCCAAGGTACAGTGAAGTTTTGCCATAAAAACGTTACTGCGTGTTTCATGGCAACAATTTCTCGTTGAATGGTAAACAACTGTTTTAAACGATTGTCGAGGGCCATGTCGCGCTTACGAAAGGTCAACGACACTGCCCGAGTGCGTCTCGTCGATGAAGCGGCTGCAGTGACTTTCCGACCGGCGCGCGACGCAGGTGCACAGTTCATCACATGAAAATGGGGTGGCTCAGAAGCTGAAGCGATCGGAACGATGGGTCACCGAGCACTGAGACAGAGAGCTGCATGACGTGGACATTACTGACCGATCCGACGTCGGCCGACCACTGCTGATTCGCCAAGAAACGGGTGAAGTGGTGACAGCAAGTCGAAATCTTTACTGACAAGATTTTTCACTGTACCTTGGATGATTGCTTATATCTCGACGCTCGGTTGTTCGTTTTTCCTGAAATTTAACTTGGTCATGTATTTTTGTTGGGTCTACATCTATGTTGAATTTCAGCTAAATTCGTCCAACCAGTATTTCCCTAGGGGGGGTGCATATAGTTTTGATACACCCTGTACATGACACGTGCCGCATACATACGTTCACGCGTGCAACTTCAGAGGCAAGACAGTGACCCTGTTGAATCGGCACGTCGACTGCAGCCACTACGGCAAGAGGCCGTTCAGTTGCGCCATCTGTGACAAGGCCTTTAAAGAGCTGGGCACCGTCAAGCGTCACATACGCTCCATACACGGCGGGATCAGAACGCGTTGCCGAAAGTCAGATGCGCAGCGATAAAACCACAGGGAAGCCACTCTCAAGCCCGACTGACGAAGCCTCAAGCTCTCAAGCCTGACGAAGGGAATTAAACGTTGCTCGTCCAAGCATGATGCTGCAGATGTCCGTCCCTGCTAGATGACTCCTCTTGCTAGCGATTAGAACTGCTGTTCTCTTTTCTGTTGTGACTGCATTCGTTGCGTGCTGGGCAGCGTGGAACATCGGGTGTACCGAACGACGTTTCACTGTCACACAACCGACTCCAAGTCATTTGTACGTAGTGACGAATGCGTTGGCTCCACGGTTTGCCATAGGCTTCATGACCGACGAGGGCGTGCAGTCAGTGCAATGTCTGACATGCACGGTTTACGCAGAAGCGCAGAAATGCAGAACCTTTATCTGTAACGATTCTTCAGTGTGACTTCTTGAATTTTGAGCCGCAAATTGTACATTTTGATTGTACATACCGTAAATCCTATGATTACTCACACCCTTGTAAGTATTAGTAGCCCACTCAATATGGAGGCATTTTGAGTTCATTAGCCCCCCCCCCCCGCCTACAACTGTAGTTCCCTCCATGTCTACAAAAAGTCACATAATGTACCGCAAGGGCGTTCATTTGGGGGATTTGCGGTATTCTCCATTACTTCAGCCATAATATGTTTTCCTGAACCTTTTTCTTCAGTTACTGAAAATATGTTTTCCTGAACCCTTCCCTTTAGTTACTGAAAAGAAGGAAACTTCTTTCCACGACAGCGCGAAAGTGGACAACGAGTGGCCGAGCGCCTCTGGACTGGCTGGATTAGATCACGCCATTGTCAGACGTCCTGGAGAAGGGGGGGAACCCTGGCGCCTGGCGTCGGGGTGGTGGCGACGACCAGAGAAGCCGGTTTGACACTGTCATCACTTCTACTCGTGGGACGCTTGCCAGTGTCAACGTCGAGGCCGCCGCAGCAGCGCGTGTGTGTCCCCATGCACGCGAGCAGCTCGCCGCTGCGGACGGCGGCAGTGAGGCGGGCGTGGCAGCCTTGGGGATAGCCAGCGCAGCGCCAGTAGTTCAGGGTGCCGCAACGACTCAGCTTGTCGAACACGTAGACGTAGCCACCATCTCTCCTGCGTCTCCGTGGGCTGCTGTACGGACTTTGCGGTAGAAAAAAACGGTTGTTACGAACCGCAAATGTTGTCCAATCCTGACCGTTTCTTGGGCTGCTGGTAGTGCTGGCCATGAACGTGGCTGCTCAGATTCCGTGGTTTCGCTGTCTTGTGTTGGCGCTTCAGCACCGAGGAGACAAAATTCTCATCTAAGAATTGGAGGATCGGTCAGTACACGTGTGAAAACGCAGCGTTGCTGGTCTGGCACCAGGTGTGGCAGCGAAGGTCGCGCGAGGAATTCTGCTTTCTCTTTGCGTCTCCGAGAAGAGTGGCGTCGTCGTCTGCGGTGCGAAACTGCTGGTCAGCAGCAGTCCGTCCGCTGAGAGCGGGGTGACGGCCGGCTCGACCTTGAGCAGCACGATCTCTTGCTCGCGGTCGCCTGTCGGCACCGTGTTCTCGGCCGACGACAGCAGATCGCGCGCTCTCAGGCTAAGCGACGACACGCCGAATCTGAAAGAACAATAATTTCCTGGTCGATGGCAGGTCGCTTTTCCGCACCTATACGTGTTCGACAAACCTTTCGCCGAGTCCGAACAGTTCGGCCAGTTGCAGCTGGGATGGGCCGGCGGGCATGGCGGCGGTGTAGAGGAATGTGAGGAAGGAGTCGACCGACGCGTCCGCGTAGGCCTTGCCCAGCGCTAAGGACGTCCCAGCATCGCGGCCTTCTTCTGCGGAGAAAGCGTCGCAAAACGCCGTCGATCGGGCGGCCAGCACCGCACGATGCACCTGACATGTGTTGTTGCACTATACATGGTACGGTCAGTCGGTGGCAGACACGCACGCAGCGGAAGCAAAATACAGACCTTCCACTGTCGTCCAGAGGCGGAAGTGACGACAAAGTCCGACGCGACGCCAGAAGCCAACAGTCTAGCCAAGTCCCGGTGCAACTGCACAGCGTCAAGACTCTGCATTTCTGCCGCTCTACTCATGAGACCTCCACCAGTTGTGGATATGAGGGCGCTTATGCGACTTTCAATCAATATTACCTGACTAGCGCAGGGGTCTGTGTGTTGTATAGCTCACTCTAGGGCTGTGCTGTCGCCCTTCCAAGAGTGGACGCGCCGCTGCTGATTTCGACGCCAGATAAGCTAGGCGCACGCTGCGATTGTCTTGGGAAACGTTGCACCGCATCAAGCGAAAGCGATTAGAGACAGAGAATAAGCAGTTCGCAGCAACACACACACACGCAACAACAACATCACGCAACTGTACAACGCAACCAAAACAACGACAGAACGATGCTTTCGAATTGCTCAATTTACCGTCCCCTTCCAATTGAAGCCAAAAAGGATTTCCGTGTCTCTTAAAAAGAGACTCTGATCCAGACCTGGAACAATGCCACGCCACTAATTACAGGTAGGTAGGCGAAAGTACATTTGAAGAATCGTGTAAATAAAGCGCTTACAGTGCTGGGATTCGAAGCCAGGCCGCAGGCATACCGGGCATGTCTCCTAACCTAACCCCTATCACACACTCGCGCGCCTCCTAGGCGACAAATCCCAGCCAAATAACAAATGATAACTTCAAGCCATACTTAGCTGCACATCTCTTCGCTGCTTGGTATTTCATCCCTCTACCAGACGCAAAAGCACGTTGCCCAAATTCTTCCAGCCGCTGATGTAGTTTGTGCATGTTCACATGTCCCGGTACTGTATATGCAGGCCATGCGGGAATCTATCTGATGGGTGGGCCCTAGCGGATCAATAGGGGGGGGGGGGGGGCGGGGGGGGGGCGTGCCCCCACCTGTCGTGGTCGGCAAAGGGGGGGGCAGCGGGGGCAAGCGCTGCGGGAAGAGAAGGGGCTGAGGGCAGGCGTTGGGGGCAGAGAACGTCGCGGGGGCAGGCAAAGGGGGCAGAAGGGGCCCAGACGAGAGGGAAGAGGGACGAATCAGACTAATATTCAATATTGGCCTATTTCCCATAGATTTACACACTCATAACCGGAAAATGTTTGCCTGCGGCGCTGTAGTGTATGGACGACAGCGTTTGGACTAAGGTTTTGACTCTATATTTTGGTTCAGCTCGCCCATCCAAAGTAGAGATGCACGTAAAGGGGGCAAGGGATGCAAGCTGACCTAATGTGACTGTTTCGCCCAATAAATAATGCTCAGATGTTGGTTGGAAAACCAAAATTTTCGCCTGCGGCGCGCGCTTTTGTGCATACTTTTGGCCACAACTCATGTTAAGTTCCTTGAAATTCTAAGGAATGAGGCAGTTAACATTGAAAATTTTCGCCTGCGGCGCGATTTCGAAAATTTGAAGAAAATGTCTCACGTGTTCTACTAAATACAACCTAATAACCGCAAAAATGCAAAATGTGTTTTTCGTAGCGCCACTGCCTGTTGTAAGTGTTGAAAAACATGCGAAAAGTGGGCTGCGGCGCCAAACGCGCGAAATAGAGCTCTCCAATTGAAATTTAAACCGAAAAAAATTTTCGGCTTGCCCCCCCCCCTGTCAGAAAATCCTGGATCCGCCAGTGGTGGTGGGCACAGGAATCGGTAGACGATCGCCAAGAGGCAAAACGACGAGGTAGATATCAGAGAATCTGGCGACGTGGGGCCGTCTCGGCTCCGTCGTCAGCGCTGACGGCGAGCGGTGCTCGTTGAGGCGCCGACGAGCTCGTCCACGTCGTGCGAGTGAGGCGACGTCAGAGCGACCACCTCGTCGCCGCCCACAGCAGCCGTATGCAGGCGCGCATGGCAGCCTCTATCCTTGTGAGTGCACCGCCAGAAGTCCTTGCTGCCGTCGCGGCTGGACTTGTCGAACACGTACGCGTAGCCACCACTCGTGAGCCGCTTTGCGCCGCTCGCAGACCTGCAGAAAGGGAGTGTATACGTGTATACCTAGGTGTCTGTAGTTCAACGGAAATGAAAATGAATGCATTGCTGCGCAAGTCGTGACGCAAAGCCGGGGGCAAGCAAATCGAGAACTTTACGCAACCGACCTCTTCTTTTTGTGCTGAATTGAAGTTTCACGATAGTGGCGCCCCAGATCCGACCGCCTCGCCGTCTTATACCGGCAGTTCGATGGTTCCGAACAGACGAGTTGCTTTTGCTCGTTTACGTGTCGTTGGTGTACGGGGGTCGTCGGTGTATCTGGTTCGGGAGAGAACCGTTCGGGTATCTTGCGACTCCTTTTCGCAGGGTGCTGCTGCTCCGAAGCGTCCGTCGCGTCCACTGCGCCGCGGTCAAGGCCGGCTTCTGGAGGAGCGTAGAGGGGCACTTCGACTTTCACCACCTCGCCGTCTGTCGACGCTGCGCTTTCTGCCGTCGACAGCCGATGGCGCGCTCTCAGACTCAGAGAGGGCACGCCGAATCTGCGGGCTCAGACCCAATTTGCGGCCCCATCGACTCGGCAAAAGTTTCCGTGTCGGACGACACAGTTTCCGGAAACCATGCAGTGACCTATTTCTGGCTCAATCGTGTCGGACGTGTCGGACGACACAATTTCCGGAAACCATGACCGTCGCGGTCGTGTCGGACGACACAGTTTCAGGAAACCATGACCGTCGCGGCCGTGTCGGACGACACAGTTTCCGGAAACCATGCAGTGACCTATTTCTGGCTCAAGCGTGTCGGTCATGTCGGACGACACAGTTTCCGGAAACCATGACCGCCGCACGCGTGTCGGACGACGCAGTTTCCGGAAACCATGCAGTGACCTATTTCTGGCTCAATCGTGTCGGACGTGTCGGACGACACAATTTCCGGAAACCATGACCGTCGCGGTCGTGTCGGACGACACAGTTTCCGGAAACTATGACCGTCGCGGCCGTGTCGGACGACACAGTTTCCGGAAACCATGCAGTGACCTATTTCTGGCTCAATCGTGTCGGACGTGTCGGACGACACAATTTCCGGAAACCATGACCGTCGCGGTCGTGTCGGACGACACAGTTTCCGGAAACCATGACCGTCGCGGCCGTGTCGGACGACACAGTTTCCGGAAACCATGCAGTGACCTATTTCTGGCTCAAGCGTGTCGGTCGTGTCGGACGACACAGTTTCCGGAAACCATGACCGTCGCGGCCGTGTCGGACGACACAGTTTCCGGAAACCATGCAGTGACCTATTTCTGGCTCAAGCGTGTCGGTCGTGTCGGACGACACAATTTCCGGAAACCATGACCGTCGCGGCCGTGTCGGACGACACAGTTTCCGGAAACCATGACCGCCGCACGCGTGTTGGACGACACAATTTCCGGAAACCATGACCGTCGCGGCCGTGTTGGACGACACAGTTTCTGGAAACCATGACCGCCGCACGCGCGTCGGACGACACAATGTCCGGAAACCATGTCCCTGTTGTGTGTGTCGTATGAGTTCGGACGGCACACCGACGCAAGTGGCAGCCTGTTCTGTGGGTATGTGCGTTTCTGTGCGTGCGTGCGTGCGTGCGTGCGCGCGTGCGTGCGTGCGTGCGTGCGTGCGTGCGTGCGTGCGTGCGTGCGTGCGTGCGTGCGTGCGTGCGTGCGTGCGTGCGTGCCGGCCGACCCGCTGACGGGAACACAATGGCGGTGAGCGGCGCATCGCTAGGCGCCGCTCGCGCCGCCGACAACCACCAACGGAAGTGTCACGCTAATTACTCACAAGCAGGCATAGTATCAGACAGAGTGCGCTACTCGCCTGCTTGCCTCTTTTCAGATTTGTGGTCAACGGAAGTGGGGCGCCGTAACCCCGCCCATCCCGAGCAGTTGGCCAGCGCCGTACGCACTCTAGAGCCGGCGATGTACGTATGTACTACTGTTCCCATGTAATAGTGGTGGAGCAGAATTTTATTTCCTTATAACTATCGCGGTGCTTAGTGGATCGCTTCAAAAATTTAATCACAGATGCGGAGTGTCAACACAAAGAAAGTCACCAATTTTGCCCGCAATCGGCTCAAAGAATCGCGCTCAAAAAATGTTTGATTTTTTTTGGAATTTCAAATACGTGTCTCACTTCTGAACTAGATTTGCGATTGACCCAGCTCCGCCAAACTTTGAGCGGATGTGTGCTGCAAATTGCCCAAACGTTCTGCAATCTTCGATTAAATGTCGACTGTGCAGACCGACACTTACCAGCTGTCTCACCATTCTTGCTGCCAGCTGCCAGCACCTATCCGTGTTGTGCCGAGCTTGTGCCGTTCATCGACTCTTGGGTTTGTTCAATTTTGTGGAAATCTTGCAGCACGTTTGGGCACATCGTGAGTTACTGTTGTTCAAAGGTGTGTGTGCGTGTGGGTGTGTGTGTGTGTGTGTGTGTGTCTGTGTGTGCGCGTGCGTGCGTGCGTGCGTGCGTGCGTGCGTGCGTGCGTGCGTGCGTGCGTGCGTGCGTGCGTGCGTGCGTGCGTGCGTGCGTGCGTGCGTGCGTGCGTGCGTGCGTGCGTGCGTGCGTGCGTGCGTGCGTGCGTGCGTGCGTGCGTGCGTGCGTGCGTGCGTGCGTGCGTGCGTGCGTGCGCACGTGCCGGCCGACCCGCTGACGAGAGCACAATGCTGCTGAGCGGCGGATGCCTAGGCGCCGCTCGCGCCGTCGAGAACCACCAACGGAAGTGCCAGGCTAATTACTCACAAGCAGACATAGTATCAGACAGAGTGCGCTACGCGACTGCTTGCCTCTTTTCAGATTTGTGGTCAACGGAATTGGGCGGTGGGGGCGGAACTCCGCCCATCCGTAGCAGTTCGCCAGCGTCGTGTCTCACTTCTGCACTAGATTTGCGATTGACCGAACTCCGCCAAACTTTGAGCGAATGTTCGCTGGGGAATGCCCAAACGTTCTGCAATCTTTGATTAAAAGTCGACTGTACAGACCGACACTTACCAGCTGTCTCACCATTCTTGCTGCCAGCTGCCAGCAGCTGCGCGTGTAGTGCCGAGCTTGTGCCGTTCATCGACTGTTGGGTTTGTTCAATTTTGTGCAAATCTTGGAGCACGTTTGGGCATATCATGAGTTACTGTTGTTCAAAGGTGTGTGTGTGTGTGTGTGTGTGTGTGTGTCGGCGGGGTGCGTGCGTGCGTGTGCGGTGCGTGCGTGCGCGGGGGCCCGTGTGTGCGTGCCGCTGTGTGTGTGCTGTGTGTGTGTGTGTGTGTGTGTGTGTGTGTGTGTGTGTGTGTGTGTGTGTGTGTGTGGGTGTGTGTGTGTGTGTGTGTGTGTGTGTGTGTGTGTGTGTGTGTGTGTGTGTGTGTGTCTGTGTGTGTGTCTGTGTCTGTGTCTGTGTCTGTGTCTGTGTCTGTGTCTGTGTCTGTGTCTGTGTGTGTGTCTGTGTGTGTGTATGTGTCCATCCGTGGGGATGGGGTATCCCATCCTATTGTGTGTACCTATGTGCAGTGTCTGTCTCCCTCGTACTCACAAAGTATCTTAATGACTCAACGCCGCCAACAAAGGGCAATCAGGCCAACAAATGAACGGCGAAAATCGCAAGGACTAGTGGGTTTGCCACTTACGTCAACTGACAACTTCGCGAAAAGCCAGTTAAGCCACCCGCGCGGCACAACACGCGACGAAACGAAAATCCGCGGACGCGATGCAGTTATGCTGCATTTTTAACAGAGCCAAAAAAAGACGCAGCAATGGGCAGAATGGGCTCTTGGTGGGTGTGCCTAATCTCCATCAAGCAAGGTCGCGCAACACGGTGTCTGGGGACGCGGTGGGGAAAAGAGGGGTTCGTGCGGCAACGTTCTCTTCAAAAGCGTGGCGTGTGTGCCGCACGGCGCTTTTGACTTTCACTTCTTGCGAGGCCTGCGTTGTATTCTTATATTTATTAACGTCCGACGAATTCGTTCTACTGTCAGACACCCATACAGTAACCGGATCAGGAAGAGTGGGGAGAGGCCGGGGGCTCAATCGCCAAACTGTGCGAAGGGACAGCTGCGTGTGTGGAGCAAGGGAAGGGGGGGGGGGGGGGGGTTGGGGCCTGGAGTATACTGCGTCAACTGATTTACATCGAAAGAACGCGTCACAGTGCAAACAACTTGTAAAGAAGCATAGACACAGAGAGGAACGCACTGAAGGCAAATGTAGTACTCGCGTAAACGGACTGAGACGGGGGGGGAGGCTAAATGGCCATTCTGGACTTATAGTGCTACTTTTTGGTGAAAAATCGACATAAATAGCGTCTACAGCGTTATGTAGCATTTGATACACGCGTCCGCTCGGCAGCACAGACCGTAAGGCAGGGGACGCAACGGAATGGTGGCCTGTGTTTTGACATTAACTCGTTGACGAAACGCATGTATTCAGCCACCGTACGCACAGCGCTACGTGAGTTTTGACGGTGAACGGCCCTCCCCCGCTATATTTTTCGAGGTACCTACCACACAATGGCTGCATAAAAGCTCCCCAAAACACTGACGAGCCCTTCTCACCATGTGTAACAGGATGACAGTAGTTAAATGTTGTTTTGTTTCTGCCTTCTCCAGTGTATCCTCACGTTCAACAGAGAGAGACGGAGTGTAGTTCAGATGCTATGTATATCGTCATGTTTACGAAACTAACGAAGTACCGTAATTCTTCCAACACTGCCCCAAGGACACCACTGTTTAAATGTCTATAAAGAGGGCCGGAGTAGTAATTTCGTCAGATTTTCGATCAATTTTCCACCAACAGTTAGCGTTTGATTGTGGGGCGAATTTAAAGTTGACCTTCCCTGCCGGACACTTTTGACGGGGGTGGGGGTTCTATTGGAACATTTACCCTGTACTGAAGAACTACCACTATAATTGGAACAATTCGCAGCTACGCTCGACGACGCCCTTTTTGTTCCAGGCTCTCTCCCCCCCCCCCCCCCCTTTTCCTCCATCCTCCGCGTCGCGCCTTGCGGCACTCTTTACTCATCAGCGGAGGCGCGACCGCCCATACAACAACCTGCCGAGCAGAACATGAGCACAAGAGGAACACTGAGAGACTGTAGTAGGACGAGGACAAGGAAAAGCATCTGGCCGAGCGTCTAGGTCACTGCAGCCTGGCCTATGACACGCTGCTCAGTAGACCGTCTCGATGGCGCTGGTCATCTACTGTGGCTGACACGCGTTGCAACCTGCGCTTCCCCCTAGCACACATCTGAAAACCGGCAAGCAGGGGTGTAGCGCAGCGTCTCTGCCGCTGTGTGTGCTTGTGCGTGATTAGCCTGGCAGTTCCGTCGGTGGTTCTCGGAGGCGCCAGCGGCGCCTAGCGATGCGCCGCTCACGGCCATTGTGTTCCCGCCAGCGGGTGGACCGGCACGCACGGACGCACGGACGCACGCACGCAGACAAGCGGGCACGCACGCACGCACACACGCCCGCGCGCGCACGCACGGATGCAGACACGCACGCACGCCCGCACGCACGCGGGCACGCACGCACGCACGCACGCACACACGCACGCACGCACGCACGCACGCACGCACGCAGGCACGCTCGCACGCACGCCCTCACGCAGGCTCGCACGCACGGATGGAGACACGCACGCACGCACGCACGCACGCACGCACGCACGCACACGACCGACACGATTGAACCAGAAATAGGTGACGGGATGGTTTCCGGAAACTGTGTCGTCCGACACGCGCGCGACGGTCATGGTTTCCGGGAAATCGGGCGGTCGTCCGACACG
>JASAMY010000872.1:0-95502 GCA_030248085.1 Paralinhomoeus sp. GSCO2_6
TCGTAACGGTGCGCATTGTGTGGTGTGGGCTTTACAATTGTATAGGGTTGGGTAGTCGAAGAGGGTGTCTGCATGTGTAAAGGCGCACCAAAGAGTGCCTTTTGGTTCGACAACGAAGACTAGATTCGAAGCGCACTCTCGCCCACCTTTGCCCTTCTTCACGCATTTGCCCTTCTTCTTCTTGAAGGGCCTGCAGCACCTGCGGCCCGACCGGCAGACGTGCCGGTTGCAGACGCGCGACTGGCTGTCCTCGCCGTCGCATGGCTCCGACAGACAAGTCCTAGAGAACTGGAACAGTTGAATCGGCTTTATTACTCAACAAACGCAGACTGCTGTCGTGATGCATGATGTAGTGATACTCGCCCTTGTCCCTTCACAATGTCTGACATTGCCTACGCCTCCACGATTTGTTGGGATTGCGCCAAATAACATTTTTTTTTAAATAGCCCAACCTGGTTCTGGTCTTGGTGCCGCAAGCGCCGCACTCTTCGCTACACTCGGACCAGGGACCCCAGGGGGTCCAGGTGCCCGGTGGCACCGTGGGACAAGGGGTGGTGCTGATTGTCGTCGTGGGCGTGGTGGTGGTGGTGGTTGTAGTAGTAGTAGTAGTAGTAGTAGTTGTGGTTGTAGTTGTGGTTGTAGTTGTGGTTGTAGTGGTTGTGGTTGTGGTTGTGGTTGTGGTTGTAGTTGTGGTTGTAGTTGTGGTAGTTGTGGTGCTGGTTGTTGTCGTCGTCGTTGTCGTCGGGCTTTCGGTCGTGGTGGTGGCAGCTGTCGTCATCGTGGTGGTAGTGGTGCCTGTGGAAAACTAGGCATAGGTATGCTGCCACTTTCCTTCTCGTTCGTATGATGTTTTTTGCATTTTGTTAAACCCGCCCACCTTTGCCCTTCTTCACGCACTTGCCCTTCTTGTGCTGGAAGGGCTTGCAGCACTTGCGGCCCCTCCGACAGGCGTGCCGGTTGCAGACGAGTGTGCGACTGTCGCCGCCTTCGCAAGGCTCGGACAGACAAGTCCTGAACAAGTCGGTCGACCTCTGAACCCTAGTGCTCCTGCTTGGTCGCTGCAGGCTGCACCCACCTGGTCCTGGTCTTGGTGCCGCAGGCGCCGCACGCTTCGCTGCACTCGGTCCAGGGGCTCCAGGGACCCCAGGTACCCGGTGTGGGCGAGCTGCCGGTGGTGGTGGTCAACGTGGTGGTCGAGGGACAGAACCTGGCCGTGGTCGTGGTGGTACTGGCCAGGGTGGTGGTTGTTGGGTCGACTGTGTTGGGCGTGGAAGTTGTCGTAGTGCCAGTGGTACCGGCTGCAAATTTTCTCGCGTTTGACTACACATTTAGAAAGAGCTAAAGGATTGCGCTTACGAATGCGGTACTTGAGCGTGAAGGAGCTGCTGCTGGAGCCCTTGTAGATGACCATCATTTCGTTGGTCGCGCTTCGTGACATGGAGTTCAGAGTGACGTCATTGCACAATCTGAACATCCAATCTATGCGAAAGCTTTGTTTTAAGGTTTAGAAAGCGTCACCTGGCTCCAGTGTTCGCCAAGTCGTCGTAGACCTTGAGTTCAAGATAGACGGAGTCGCAGACCCATCGGTCCTCCGGAAAATCGAACGCCTCGAAATAGAAGTCGATCTTTGACGTGCCATCTGCCGCCTGAAAGGCTCGCACTATTCGCTACCAAAATGTGGCCTCCTCAACGTCTTGCAGGGTCATCGGTTCGTGTTTTTGACATCTGAGAGACACTTTTAAACCTCAGTCGGTCTAGAGAACTAGGTATTCCATACCACGATGAACCAGTTGCAGTCTCCATCGCCCGACTTCTGGAGCGTCTGCCACTCGGTCGTCGCCTGGAGGTTGATCTCTCCGCAGCTGCCGTCGGCGCTCGCCGCCTCCCCGCAGAGCTGGCCACCGAAGCCGTCGGGACAGCGGCACTTCGAGCAGTCCTTTGGGTCCGCGTAGCCGTTGTGCTCGCAGGCCAACGCACTGCCGCTGCACACCTCTGCAAGCCAGTCGCTTGCTGCACGTGTGAAACCACTCCAGGTGAGGTGACCAACCGGAACAGTAGGCGGAGTTGATGATTTTGACGTCATAAAAGGAGGGACCAATCGCCTGGCCCATGGTGTCCTGGAACCTGGGATCCAGCGCCTCGATCGTGTTCAGGCCGTGTGCGGCTTGGAACGCCTGAAAAAAAAATAAAAAAAATAGCGACGGTATTCTAAGAATGACAAACTTACGGTGGGTCCGTAGTGCATGACGGAGCCGAAATCGTACGGAGTGTCGTACAACTCGACTTGCGCGGCGTCTTTGGCGAGGAAATTGTAAAGGAAACCGCCTTGGACGTTGGGTTCAATGACCCTGATGTGATTGTCTCGGTCCGGCCTCGACTGCTCGTGCCACAAGCCCAGGGCATGCGCTAAGTTATCAGGGTGCGATTTTGTTGCGCCCAACTTGTTACGCCCAAGTGGTCGGCCTACCCATTTCGTGCGTCACTGTGCGAAGCATGGTGCAACCGGGATTCGCCAAAGACAAAGTCTGCTTGCCGCCAAGGCGGCCGACGAACGATGAGCAACTGGAACAAAGTTTAAGAAGATCAGGAAAGTCAGGAAAAAGTTTGAGAAGTAACACATATTTCTCAGCTAACCCTATGCCATTGTACACCTCGATGTGATCTCCAGAGGAGCTGCCGACCTTCTGAAATTGCAGGCAGGTCAGCTCCTGCCAGTGATTGACGCCGTCTTGCATTGGCTCTTCGAGCACGGCTGTACAGCGCAATTTTCTTTATTTTCTTTATTTTAAAGCCAATTTCAAAATTAAAAAAAAATTACGATCTGACACGACGTATTGAATGGGCATGGTCCAGCGAAAAGCCTCATCCTTAATCAGGGCTCGCTTCCGCCTATTCGGAAGGTCCCTACAACAAAGCTGAAATTCGATATTTTTTAAAAAAGAATCGTAAAACAACGCGAATGACTTGAGAAGGTCATCCATCTGTTGTCCCGATAGGAGAATGTCACCCTCGAAAAAGCCGAGGGACGCCGCGCTGATCTCTCTCCTCGAGTCGACGCTCGTCACGTCGTCGGGCAGCGTCTTGTGCACTTCCTGTCGCGATATTTCAATTTCCAAACATTTAAAAGAGTTTCAAAAAGCAGAATTACTGGGCAGTCTGAGCCGAAGGTGTCGACGGCCTTGTCGTTGAGTCGCCTGCGCAGCTCGTCGAAGCGATCGAGTAGGGCGTCTGTGAAGCCCGCTCGTTCCTTCAGCTCTCTTCGCACCCTCTCCTTCATGCTCTCCACCTGACAATAGCAACCGCGTTCTCACAACGCGCAGTATGACGCCTCGAATATGGAGCAATACTGACAAACATCTAGAATTGCATAACCACCCACACATCCAATGCTCGGCTCGTCTTGTACTTTGGTAGATTTGCCCCATTTGGTCAGTTTGTCTGTTCGAATGACTCACTATCATGAGAACCGCAGTTCCTTGGCGCATGCAGCATTCGCGCGTGCATTCACGTTGTACACACGTCCACAACACTTCACGTACACGCGTAACTAACTTCCTTTGTAACAATTTACCTATACCAAAATATGACCACTCCCATATACATTGTATCTACAGTAGCTTGCCAACGTCTGGGCCCTATGCGGTGTCCTGCGCCCGTCCAAACGGAAAGTCGAGCGAATCAGCCGAATAAAATTTGTGCAATCTTGCAGGTCTTACAGACTTGTTGATCTTACAGACTTAGATCTTACAGATTTGTGCAATCTTACGTAGATTTGTCGTCGCAAAAAAGAGTCACCTCGTGTGCCTCGGGCTGTTGACACACAACTGTCTGGAGGACGATGACGAGCAGCCACCAGACCGTCAGGACCGCACGCACGTGTTGTCTTCTCTCCATGCCTATCCGCACTTGCTTTTTTCCTCTGCAAAATTGCGCTCTCTGGTGTAATATGAGCTGTGGCGAGTGCTGTCGCTCAGTTTTATGCGTCCGCGTTTCACGTTGTTTACCCCCCCCCCCCTCCTCCACCCTTCGCCGGCGCAATACACTCTCACCTCAGCAACAACACCAAGAAGGCAGAGCGTTTCCGGCGTTTTCCCTGCGTGCAGCAGCGCGAATGAGACAAAATTAAACTGCGTTTCTCGTCGACGATGTTCGATCCTGTCGCTGACTCACAGGTTGTTGACTGACGACGACGAAGCGAAATTTTGACAGGCAGCGCATTGACCTGCACTCAGATTTGCGTGGGCGTGCGTGCGTGCGTGCGTGCTTGCGTGCTTGCGTGCTTGCGTGCTTGCGTGCTTGCGTGCTTGCGTGCGTGCGTGTGTGCTTGCGTGCGTGTGTGCTTGCGTGCGTGCGTGCTTGCGTGCGTGCGTGCGTGCGTGCGTGCGCGCGTGCGTGCGCGCGTGCGTGCGTGCGTGCGTGCGTGCGTGCGTGCGTGCGTGCGTGCGTGCGGAAGCGCTCGTGCGAGAGGACAACAACGGCACAACCTTACTTACCCAGTACTCGCGTGCCAAACGTGCTCAACAGATGAGATGCAAAAAGCTGCAGGAAGTGCGCTAAGCAAATTTCAAAGGATGTTCTCAAAAGCATAGTTCTCCATAGTGCCTGCATTGAGTTGTGCGCGATGTACACAAAGTATACCTCCTCCTTCCTCGATCAAAAATAGTAAACGTAATAAAACGCAATAAACTTATTCAAATTCAAAACCGTCAAACAAAACGGCTTTCGCGAAACTCTGCTGTGTCTGTCCAAAGTTCACCAGCTGTTCTCGGTGCATCGGTGCAGTGCGCTCGCCCACGCGAGTTTGACTCACGCATGTCACGCACCGCCGCCTGTCAATTTCTCTTTTCGTCAATTAATAGTTGAGAAGACCTGATTTCTGTCTGTCCCCGCATTTGCGTCACACGCGAGCGAGCGACTGAGTTCAGAGACAGACGGGTGGTAAACACCGGAAACCCTTGTTTTGTTGTCGAGGCGAGCGACAGTCAATCGTGGCGGTGGTGGTGGGGGGGGGGGGGAAGTAAACAACTCCGAGCGAGCCCGGGCGCATAAAACGGAGCGCTCGTCCCCCACAGCTCGTGTTACACAACAGCGCGAAACTTTGCGAGGAAAAAAGTGCGAGTGCAGATTCACGCACAAAGAGTGAAAAAAGAGTGAAAGAGTTTGCGCATGGCAACGGCACCGCTTCTAGTCGTCGTCACGACGCTGACCGTCGTCTGTCGAGCCCACCCCGGACATGGGGTAAATAAATCATTTACCGGATTTTTTAATGAGAAATGTAAAAAAAAATAAAAAGTTTAAAAGGCGGAGTGTTCCACCCACGGAACGCGTGTTCACTCACGTGCGGAGGCCGCGCGAAAAACTGAACTAGACAAACTCATATGATTTTGACTGTTGCTTCTTGCCGCCTGTTAAGAAATGCACGAGGTCGAGAGCACATGTTTTAACTTTTTTCTACGAAATTAACGAAACGTTTGTTGCAACCGTTTCGCATGTCCGCCGTTTCTCTGTCGCTTCCATTACCGAAATCCCTAAATATCTGCGGCACAACACAACACAATCCGTACTCATGGTACTATTAGAGCTGATACTGTAAATCGCAAATGTCTTCAGACGGAGAGCATGAAGGAGAGGGTGCGGAGGGAGCTGAAGGAGCGAGCGGGCTTCACCGACGCGCTCCTCGATCGCTTCGACGATCTGCGCAGGCGACTCAACGACAAGGCCGTCGACACCTTCGGCTCTGACTGCCCCGTGATTTTTTTTTTAGATTTTTAAAATTTTTCTTGACGATGGAAATGCGGAATCATTCAGGCGGCTCACGAAACGTTGCCTGAAGACGTGACCAGCGTTGACTCTCGAGGCGAAATCAGCGCGGCGTCCGGCAATTTTTTTGAAGGCGATATCCTCCTCTCGGGGCCGCAAATGGATGATTTTCTCAAGTCATTCGTCTTTTCTGTACAAATTAAAAAAACAACTCAATTTTAACTTTGTTGTAGAGAAGAGCCGAGTAGACGCAAGCGAGCCCTGATCAAGGACGAGGCCTACCGCTGGACGATGCCCATTCAATACGTCGTGGCCGATGGTAATTATCTATATTACTAAAGCCTATTATTATCTATTATCTATTATTACTACTAAATGTTTGTCTGTCTGTCTGTCTGTCTGCAACGCAGCCCAGAGAGTTGTGCTGGATGGATTGAGCTGAAATTTTGTATGAAGCTTCCTTGGCACATTTCACCGTCAAAATAAGAGTGGCACTTCTGCAACTGCCGTGATCTGTGAGTTAAGGCTGATTCACAATTAACGGTCTTCCCATCGGTCTCGGTCTCGGTCTCGGTCTCGGTCTCGGTCTTCCCATGCTAAACAGCCAAGACCGATGCGAAGACCGAGACCGAGACCGAGACCGACGATGTTGGGAACTTTGAACATTTGCCCCGGTCTTCATCGGTCTTCATCGGTCTCGTGTTGAACGCGCGCGCTACCGTAGTCACGCTTTACTATAGCCGTGACCCTCAAAGAATTTGTCGGTATTCGCATAAGGGTAAAGCGACTAGGAAATTTGCCGAAATTGAAAACAAGCAGGGTTGCATAAAAAAAAAAAAATTTTAAGATTTTTTTTTAAATTAAAAAAAAAATTATTTTTTTTAAAAAAAAATTTTTTTTTTAAATTGACTTAGGAGCCATCATTGGCGCCAAATACCTGTACTATAAGATACTTTTAGCCTATTAGAGTGTCAAACACAAGTACTAGTGCTTCCCTAAAGCCTTTAGAAGCGTATTTAGCATCGTTTTAGTCAAATGGTGACAGAGCCGCTGCCTCTAAATGGTCGTGTACGGTATCGCACTATGTTGGGAACCAGTTGGGAACCCCCAAAAGAGCTTGGTTTTGGTGCTAATAAGCAAGTTTATGCATGAATAACTACTAATTGTACCATCTAAACACCATTTAAACGCCTTTTTGCCACTCAAAAGCTAAATTTTACCCAAAAACAGAGAAATTTTTTTTTTTAATTTAAAAAAAAAATCCAACTTTTTTTTTTTTAAAAAAAAAAATTTTTTTTTTAAAAAAAGAACTTTTTTTTTTAAATTGTGCAACCCTGAAAACAAGGAAGAGTTTTTAAAGAGACACTGTCTGAGAGGATCGACAATGGGAGGGACAAACTTTTTCGACCTTTGAATTTGTTTCTCATTCTAATCTATGTTAAAGGGCATCTAAATATAAGCATTTCATTGCATTGACCCACTCCGCTACATAGCAGATATTGAGAGTTATGGTCATTTAAATGGTAAAAATTAAATTTTCTATAAAGTTTGCAAATTAAGCGGAAACTTTTTGAAACTTTTACAGTACATTAGGCATAGGTGTGCCAACACAGAAGCCAACCCGCAACACTGTGCATTAACCAGGTGACGAGTTATACAAAAAATATTTTTTTCAGTTTCGGTTTTTTTGCAATTTTTTCTGTGTGTGCAGAGTGCTACAGAATTTTATTTGCTGATATGAAGGCGCTATCCAAGGCGGACATATTGGCATAAAAAACTTTGAATTTCACGATGCCTTTTTGTGTGAAAATAACGCTTAAAGTATGCCACCTTGGACAAAAGTGTGCAAAGGTGGGTGATACTTTTTCTGTTTGTGCAGAGTGCTGGTGAATTTTACTCGTTTACATGAAAGCGTGGTCAAATATGAACATATTGGTGTACACAACTTCAGATTTCGCGCGAAGCCTTTCAGTGTGAAAATAACGGTTGATCGATGCCGCCTTGCACAATGACAACGTGTATGCACCATGTGTATACATTGTACCATAAACCTCGTTAATTAGCCACAGTGGACTAATTCTTTCATTTGGGCCATAAGAAGAAAGCTAATTTTCAGGGGTACCTGTGAATTAGAAATGTGGATATGTGGAAAGCTTTGGTGGTGCAAAACACATGGAAGGAATTTTGTATTTGCACATGCACTACAGTATGTACTCACTGGGCGCGGGCGCGCGCGCACGCACGCACGCACGCACGCACGCACGCACGCACGCACGCACGCACGCACGCACGCACGCACGCACGCACGCACGCACGCACGCACGCACCGACGCACGCACGCACGCACACACGCACGCACACACACACACACACACACACTCGCCCTGGGCGTTCATCCTCCTTCCAAACTGGGTCTTCATTAGAGTGGATCGTTCATTGGTGGGGGATGGTTGGTGGATGATTGATTCGGCCACTCATAATTAGCCCCTCATGAAATAACGCACCATCTCCTGTCCAATTTTTTTGGTGTTGGATTTGTGTGTGTGTGTGTGTGTGTGTGTGTGTGTGTGTGTGTGCTTGTAGAGTTTTTGTTGTTCGATTAGGTTGCAACGCTAGGAGGCTGTCAATGCACCATATAGCATACCGATCTCCATGACACCTTCCAGTCTCGAGCCACGTAAATAACCAAAGACATTCGGAAGAACGCCATCTGTAATCTGGGGCAGCGACAACAAGAGAAATTCCATGGATAGGGAAAGACTCGTTTTTAGTGGTTCCATTGAGAATCGAACCCAGGACCGTGCGCGCAAGACGCCAATTCTCCACCACTACGCCATCCGCTGCCCATGCTTGTACAGGGTTTTTATATGGCCCAAATTTGTCGTCGAATAACTTGGGCTGTGATAGGTCGTTTTGGTCGAAATTTGGACGGAAGGTAGCTCATGGCTTGCCGCTTCTTGTCCTAAGATTTCAGTAAAATCCATTTGCATAAGCGACAGTTATGCCACTTTATGTTGGCATACTTTAAGCGTTATTTTCACACAAAAAGGCATCGTGAAATCCAAAGTTTTTTGTGCCAATATGTCCGCCTTGGATAGCGCTTTCATATCAGCGAATAAAATTCTGTAGCACTCTGCACACGCAGAAAAAATTGCAAAAAAACCGAAACTGAAAAAATTATTTTTTGTATAACTCGTCACCTGGTTAATAGACAGTGATGCAAGTTGGCTTGTGTGTTGGCATACCTATGCCTAATGTACTGTAAAAGTTTCAAAAAGTTTCCGCTTAATTTGTAAATTTTATAGAAAATTCAATGTTTACCCTTTAAATGACCATAACTCTCTATATCTGCTATGTAGCGGAGTGAGTCAATGTAATGAAATGCTTATATTTAGATACCCCTTAACATAGATTAGAATGAGAAACAAATTCAAAGGTCGAAAAAGTTTGTCCCTTTTTGGTTGAACAAAGGTCGATCCTCTCAGACAGCGTCTCTTAAGATGCGTCGTATTCAACAGGTGTAGGCGGCCCGTCTCCTTGGATAATTGACGGCCGCTCTAATACCAAAAATAAAAAAAAAACGGCGGCGGCATGGCAGCACGTCTGTAAAGACACGGCGGCGGGAAAATCTGCGCCGCCATTACATACGTCAAGGTGGACGGCCCGATCGGCAGTGTCCTACATTTTCTGTAAGCGTCGGCGAAAGCGGCAGCGTCAGCGAAAGCGTCAGCAGCAGCGGCCACAGTGTCGACGCCGGCGCTGACGACAGCTCCTGTAGCGGCGTCCGCGCCCGTGGCGGCGGCCAGAAGCGCTGGGGGCGGTCTGCGTCTGCCGCACAATGTCTGTCTGTCTGTCTGGTGATAGTGCGTTCCCGTCGTCTACTGCGTGTGCTTTTTTTGTTTCTTAGGGAAGTCGCATAAAAAAATAAAGCAGGTCGAAAACAAGGGCCACAGTACGCTCCTAAATACGCTGAAAGGCGCGCATTTGACCGAAGATCATTGAAAGACCGGAGGCAACGCGTTGTCAGTTTTGCATGGGTCAAAAAGACCGAGACCGAGACCGAGACCGAGACCGATGGGAAGACCGTTAATTATGAATCAGCCTTTAGGTATGCAAATTTCGCATATTACGATCACGATGTATGAACATATGTGAGCAACCATGCAGATTACAAAAAGCCAATTATTATTAGCTGGCTCTGAAGGGCTTATTACAACAATTAGTCCACCGCCACTAAATATGGGATTTATGGTGTCTGCTAAAGATGGTATAGTGCCAAATTTTTACTATCGAATGTAATGACTGGAGATGTAATGACGCAAAAATAAAGCGTTACAACAAAAAAGGTAAACTGTTCTCCTGTATTGCAGAAGTGCATTGTTTGCATTGGTTGACTTCCTTTGGCTTTTGCTGCATCACTTTACAGATTCGTCATTGTTGCTTTTCAACTGAGCATTTGCAGCATGATTTTATGACACATTGTATTGATGATGAGGCATCACAGAGGACATGAAAATACTGATATTGAACCACTTTTGGAGCACTTTGCAAGCAGGAGTCCTGAGTTGAAGCGGCTAGTTTCTTACTAAAAGCAGAATTTATAGAAATAAATTCAACGAAGCGCAATTGCAGCTGTTCTTGAAGAGCCAATGGCAGCGGGTGTCAATCGCTGGCAGGAGCTGACCTGCCTGCAGTTTCAGAAAGTCGGCAGCGCCACAGGAGATCACATTGAAGTGTACAATGGCGCTGGGTAATCAACAAAACCGTGGTTATTTTTTTTTTAGATTCTCAAATTTTTCTCGTTGTGCGTTCCAGTTGCTCGTCTTTCGTGGGTCGCCTGGGCGGAAAGCAGGCTCTCTCTTTGGCCAATCCCGGCTGCACCATGCTCCGCACAGTGACGCACGAAATGGGTAGGCCGACCACTTGGGCGTGACAATTTGGGCGTAACAAAATTGCACATGCACTCAATCGCACTTTAAGCTCATGCCCTGGGCTTGTGGCACGAGCAGTCGAGGCCGGACAGAGACAATCACATCAGGGTCATCGAACCGAACGTCCAAGGCGGTTTCGTGTACAATTTTCTCGCCAAAGAGGCCTCGGCAGTCGAGTTGTTTAGCACTCCGTACGATTTTGGCTCCGTCATGCACTACGGACCCACCGTCAGTTTGTCATTCTTAGAATACTGTAGTTTCCAGTTATCGGTTTTACTATTTTCGTCATTTTCGTCTCAGGCGTTCCAAGCCGCTTCGGGGCTGAACACGATCGAGGCGCTGGACCCCAGGTTCCAGGACACCATGGGCCAGGCGATTGGTCCCTCCTTCTACGACGTCAAGATCATCAACTCCGCCTACTGTTCCGGTTGGTGTACTTCTCACCTGGAGTGGTTTCACACCTGCAGCTGCAGCAATGTCGCGTGACCAAGCGACTGGCTTGCAGAGGTGTGCAGCGGCAGTGCGTTGGCCTGCGAGCACAACGGCTACGCGGACCCAAAGGACTGCTCGAAGTGCCGCTGTCCCGACGGCTTCGGTGGCCAGCTCTGCGGGGAGGCGGCGAGCGCAGACGGCAGCTGCGGAGAGATCAACCTCCAGGCGACGACCGAGTGGCAGACGCTCCAGAAGTCGGGCGATGGAGACTGCAACTGGTTCATCGTGGTATGGAACATGTTGTTCTCTAGACCGACCGACCGACCGACCGACCGAGAGTTTCGAAAGTGTCTCTCAGATCTCAAAACACGAACAGATGACCGATCCCCGCAGGACGTTGAGGAGGCCATATTTTGGGAGCGCATAGTGCGAGCCTTTCAGGCGGCTGATGGCACGTCAAAGATCGACTTCTATTTCGAGGCGTTTGATTTCCCGGAGGACCGATGGGTCTGCGACTCCGTTTACCTCGAACTCAAGGTCTATGACGACTTGGCGAACACTGGAGCTAGGTGATGGTTTCTTATACTCAAAACAAGGCTTTTATATACCTAGATTAAGTTTTCAGATTGTGCAATGACGTCACTCTAAACTCGATGTCACGAAGCGCGACCAACGAGATGCTGGTCATCTACAAGGGCTCCAGCAGCAGCTCCTTCACGCTGAAGTACCGCATTCGTAAGCTCGCCGAAATTCTCTTCCGCAGCTCTTGACATGGTTACCACACCTTTTTTGGAATTTTCAGCCGGTACCACTGGCACCACGACAACTGTAACTGCTAGTACGACAACCACCACCCTGTCCAGTACCACGACGACCACGGTCAGGGTCTGCCCCACCACCACCACGTCGACCACCGCCACGGGCACCTCGCCCACCACAGTGCGACCGGGTACCTGGGGTTCCTGGGGCCCCTGGTCCGAGTGCAGCGAAGAGTGCGGCGCCTGCGGCACCAAGACCAGGACCAGGTGGGACCTGCAGTAGCCTGTTGTTGTTTGATTAGGGGCAACGCTATGAGGCCGTCAATGGCCCATTGTAGCATCATACCCATCTCCATGACGCCTCCCCGTCTAGAACCGCATGTATTACCTACATAGCCAAAGACATTCGTTCGAACGCCATCTGTACTCTAGACCAGCGACAGCACGAGAAAATCCATCGAATGGAAGTCCTCGATCTAGCTACATATGTAGTGGATCCCTCAAGAATCGAACCCAGACACGTGTCGGCGCCAGAGGCCGATTCTCAACCACTAGGCCATACGCTGCAGTTGGGCAGTAGCCTTGCCCTTCTGCTTGTATGTGTATCAGGTTTCCAACGTCGACTGTTTCAGGACGTGTCTGTCCGAGCCTTGCGAAGGCAGTGACAGTCGCACGCGCGTCTGCAACCGACACGTCTGCCGGTCGGGCCGCAAGTGCTGCAGGCCCTTCAAGAAGAAGAAGGGCAAATGCGTGAAGAAGGGCAAAGGTGGGCGAGAGTGAATCCGTTGTGAAGAATGCGAAATCACATACCGACGAGAACGCAACCGGCAGTATACCTATTACCTATATGGTCTGTCTCCTTGTTGTCCAAGTCGATGTTTTTTCAGTACGTACACACTGCCACTACGACAAAACCCTCACGCGAAGCGCCACAGAAGCATTGCAAGTACACAGCAAGCAAATTTTTCAACCTTGGATGCTTTCAGGAAAAGGCAGGGGCAAAGGCAAAGGCAAAGGCAAGGGCAAGGGCAAGTCGAAGAGTCGATGAAAACCGATCCTAATCGCGATTGAATCGACTGTAGAGATTGATATTTACTGTCTGACCTCACTACGGCATGTTTCGACGTACGGTATCGCAAATAATGGAGAGCGAATGCAGTGTGCGCAGCAGATTCCTGATTCTGCAGTTGTTTGAGCGCTGGTTTTTTTTCTGTTCGGCCGATTTGTTTGAACCTTCTTAACGTCCCTGTGTCGTTTCTCGCGCAGCCGGTCTGAAAGGCTGTGATGAGCGAACGCACGCACGCACGCACGCACGCACGCACGCACGCACGCACGCACGCACGCACGCACGCACGCACGCACGCACGCACGCACCCACGCACCCACGCACGCACGCACGCACGCACGCACGCACTGAGTCGTCGTTGCCGTCGCTGGCTGGTCGAATTCGTAAGAAAATTCTCCCATCTCCCTGCACGCTTCAATCTCTCTCGTTCGAGTCAGGTTGCGATTTCGGACGAAGCGGCGCATGATCTGATCGATTCGTTCTGGCTCACGCCGGTTGAAGTGGCGAACGATCGCTAGGAGACGGCTTGCGTCCAGGTCGTGACAGTTCTCGAGGACGCGACGGACGCCGCAACGCTGAGTGCACAGGCGCGATCTAAACAACGCGACGCGCGACTCGACAGGGTTACTGTATCGTTACACTATGACCACACTAAGACCAGGTATTCTACTTGGCACGATCCCAACACACTCTGGAATCGTAGACAATGTCAGACAATGAATGCGTAATGGGACATTGGTGACTGGGCTGTGGTTTTTTTTTGGCGCTCGATGCAGATGGCAGGCGAAAAGGTTGTGTGTTTACCTAGACTGCCAAAAAAATATGCCGGTGCAAACTCGCCTTGAATACCCATCTCCATGGCGCCTTCCCGTCTAGATACCGAGAGCCATAAAATTACCGCCAAACAGACACTCGGAAGAACGCCGTCTGTAATCTTCTTGGGCAGCGACGGCACGAGAAAATCCATTCATAAAGAAATTCTCGTTAGGCATGTAGGGCTCCATCAAGAATCGAACCCAGACCGTGCGCGCAGGAGGCCGATTCGCTACCACTAGACCACACGTTGCCCTGAATTTGCCTGACCGGCAGTAATCCGGCACGAGTTGCTCGTTGTCTTCGAGCGCTTGGTCGGGAGTATACGACCAGGTCGGTCTGAAGAGGTCGTAACTGGGCCGGCATTCGGCGGAACAGTTCATCAACTCGTCGTAGACGAGTGTCAAGCAAGGCTCGACCGCATCCACCAAGACTGAACAGAAAGTGGCACTCGCACAAAAACCGTATAGATGTTTTAATAGTGCCAACTTTCAACTTCTCCACATCCGGGGGCACTATTGTATTAGCTGTAGAGGGTACATACACTACTGTAGAGGGGGCACTAGCAGAGGATTTACGGTGCAATGACAGTAAACTGTATATGAGTAAACTTGCATACGCCTATCCGTGCGAATATAGACGCGTGTAGTACTGTAATAAATGTGTACGGTAATGTGCAGCTCCCGTGGCGCCTGGGTAGTGTGTACGGTACCTCTACCTGCACCATAGAGCCCGCATCTTGGACACCGTACTGGTGAATTGCGTGTATTGTCTCTCATATAAGCGCGTTGAGATTTGCAGTAAAGGGGTGAGGGTTGGGACTTTGGTGCAGTCTCTCTTTGGTGTCAGCCAGTTGCGACGAGCGCGACTCACAGTCAAAGTGTTGGACGCAGGTGGCGTTGGAAACCTCCACCCTCTCTGCGTCGTCAGTCGATATCTCGCCTGGAGGGCACCTTGCCGCGCATTCCAGCAGCGTGAGGTTCCGTACGCTCAACGAACAATACAGGCTTGCCGATCCTTTCAAAGCAATGTGCCTACGGTACGGCCCGGGCATTATTTATTGGAAGGAGAGGGAGTATGACATACTGTACATCCTCCATTGGGGCCCTCCAATAGTGCCCACGTTTAATCAGAGGTTGAAAGAATAGTGCCCGGTATAATTTACGGTATAATGTACGTAGTTCGCCACTTTATGAGCACGCCACTTACAGGCCGCAGCTGGGCGCGAGCTGTCTTATGGTCAGCAGGTTGGTCGTGTTGTACGGCTGTCCGTAGTGGTAGCGGTTCAGTCTTTGCGATTCCCGCAAGTATCGCAGGTCGGAGAAGCAGCGACCCACGCAAGTCACGTCGCTTGCTTAAAAAAAAGAATCGATTGAGATATTGATCTCCGATATTGATGTTGATAACCGTGTACCGAAAGATAGCCTAATGGTGACGCGATGAGACGCACACGTCTCCACTCGACAACGGACAACCATTTTCATGGCGAAGAATGAGTAAAAGTCGCATACCGAAAGCGAGATTGTTACTCCGCAGCAATATGACCGGAGAAGCCTGACAATTTGCTGTGATTTCTGTCCCATTAGTAAGCGCGGACGCGAATCGTTTCGCATGACCTCTAGGAACGGTACTGCGGGGGGGGGGGGGAGAGCAAGTGACACCCGTCTGTCTGGCAAGTTTCAACGACTTTAGACCAACAAACCGAGAGAAGAGCCGGTGTGGACGCCAAGGATCATGAGCACGACCCACGTCGGAGACATATTGTCTCTGAAGTTTGGATAGTGTCGGCTTTGAAGAGAATTTCGCTTCGAAGGGCTCGGCAGCAGAGCGGCAGGAGCGCCAGAGATGGCAAAGCCGCTTTGTCCGCGTCTGTGCAACAGCGGTGAAGTTCTTCAGGATCGAAACAGCGAGAAGAATGAATCGACGCGGCTGCTGAGAAAACTGCACTTCCTTGCTGAGCGAAGCAAAGAAACAAACAACACGCTGGCTTCAACAGTTCAACAGCAGCAGCAGCAGCAACAACAACAACACGTCATTTGAATGGGAATCTACCTACACAGAGCGGGATGCAGTATATACGAGCCTGCGCCGTTGCTGCCTGTGCTGACGCCCTCCCCAAAGTTGCACCATAAGACTCGGTGTTATTTGATGCGCGCATGTTTTCTTACTCGCTGGTTCGGTGTCGCGTTACTACAACGCAACGGACAGGTGTTGTATACGCACATACAATGGCAGTGCGGCATGCCGTACACGCAGGTTGGTACATGTACAGGACGGCGGCAGACGACAGAGGAGGAGTTGTCCGTTACGGTATCTTTGGTATCCCGACGGGAAATTTGTCAGAAGGATCGCTAAAACTTCTCTATTCAACGCCCAAACCCAATGCAACGAGTCCGGTCCAAAGGTCAATCTCGTAGCACGTTTTCGGAGCAAAGTTTTGTGAAAAGTCAAATTTCCAAGGATTATAACACCTATGCATTCTCGGTTTCTACTATCAGCAAACCGGTACGAAAATCTCGGAGAGTCGCGACTCGGCGAATCGTCCGACGCTCAATCGTGCAGCTGCTTCTCGATGAGTCGCATTTCGAGCTTGGTCTTCTCGATTTCGATTTGGATCTTCTTGACCTGCCAGTCCAGCTACGCCAGTCGCTTTTCTTTTATCCGATCTGTAAGGAGGTGGTGTACGGTGCGCACGCACGCACGCACGCCGGCACGCACGCACGCACGCACACACACGCACGCACGCACGCACGCACGCACGCACGCACGCACGCACGCACGCACGCACGCACGCACGCACGCAGGCACGCACGCACGCACGCACGCACGCACGCACGCACGCACGCACGCAGGCACGCAGGCACGCACGCACGCACGCACGCACGCACGCACGCACCGTCGAGTCGGTCGCACTGCCGCTTCTTGGGCTCCGGTTCGGCAGGCTCGGGAGCTGCCTCCGTGTAGCGCAACTCAGTCATCTCCTTGCAGTCGGGATACTCCAGCGCGGGCCTCGCGTCGTGGCCCGCTGGTCCGAAATCTCGGACCATCCCGTCGACGCTTCGCGTCTCCTGTAGGTTGAGGTGACTGACGATGGCCAACAGCCGCGTCTTGTTGACGCCTGGGCACCGCTCCAGCACGCGACGCACGCCGCACAGCTGCTCGCAAATGCGCGCCCTGAGCGGTACTAGGTCGCGCAACGCCACACGTATTTAATACAGAACGTGTTTAATAGTGTACGTAACGTAATTCCCCAAATATGAACGGCCTGGGCGGTCATTTTTCAACCTGCTTCCAACGGTACTGTACAGTATGTGCAATGTACAGTTGTGAAACAGTGACATACTGTACATGTGATTCGAGTGCGGTCCGTGCTGTGGGGACTGTTACATGGTGGAAACTTGGCGCCCGCCGACGGATCCAGGGGGAGGGCGGGGAGGTTCATAGGACTTTCTACCCCTGGCCTATGTACGCGTTTAATCTCCTCTTGCAATCTACGCAGCACACATCCCAAGCGCGCGTATGAATGGAGGCAGCGGGCTTGCCTTGCGTAGGCCGCCATAAAAGGAACAAGGTTGGATGAACGGCGGCTAACTGTATAGTAACTGGTACGTATCTATATTCAGGGTGTACGCGGCAGCGTACAACCCTAATATGTGAGCACTTCCTCAAAGCGGATTGTTGAATTTTCAGTCGCTTATAACTCTTGATTGCCTGAACGGATTGTGGCGAATGATAGCTCAAAAGAATCGCCTTCTAGACCGGAATCGAATGAGCCGTCCCGCGTTTTGGTACTCGAACGCGTTAAGACAAATTGTACAAAAATGTTCCAAAAAAGTGGTGTTTTTTTTTTCATGTTCTGCACACACTTTTAGGGTCGCCGCTCTGGAACGCTACTGTTGATTGGGACGAAACTTGGCGTGAGCACGTAGTATATGATGGCAATTTTGTGCCCCAAGGTAAATTTATCTAGGTGCTTCGGATCTATAGTTATGGCCGAT
This sequence comes from Paralinhomoeus sp. GSCO2_6, assembly GCA_030248085.1. Taxonomy (NCBI): domain Eukaryota; kingdom Metazoa; phylum Nematoda; class Chromadorea; order Monhysterida; family Linhomoeidae; genus Paralinhomoeus; species Paralinhomoeus sp. GSCO2_6. The sequence goes on from JASAMY010000872.1 coordinate 17,759, forward strand.
TTGGTCATTTTTCGAAACATAGTCGTTTTATTTTGGCCAAAACCCGACAAGAGTAAAAGTCGAAAAAAAGCCGAGTAAACCCCCAAATGTTTTTTTGATATTCGTGAACGGCTTTACAAAGAATGTCTGGGGCGCTTGCATGACATTTGAAATTCTCACCACATAATGAGATATTGGCAAGGCAACCAAAATTTCGGCAAATCCGACCAAAAAAAGTTTGTGACCTATAGGCGCTTCAACCGTTCGTGATACCGCTGTGCTGTAATGACAAAAGTTAATCGTCCGGACTTGGAATAGGTTACTTTCGACAAATGGGAGCGCTCCGATGCCCGTGTCTCTGTCAGCCCTCTTCGAAAGGCCATTTTTTAGGTGTTTTGTTCCAAAAGTTTGTTAGCTATAGACGCTTCAACCGTTCGTGATACCGCTGTGCTGTAATGACAAAAGTTAATCGTCCGGACTTGGAATAGGTTACTTTCGACAAATGGGAGCGCTCCGATGCCCGTGTCTCTGTCAGCCCTCTTCGAAAGGCCATTTTTTAGGTGTTTTGTTCCAAAAGTTTGTTAGCTATAGACGCTTCAACCGTTCGTCGCAGAGCTGTGCTGTAATGATGAAAATTACTCGTCTGGACCTGGAATAGGTCACTTTCGAGAATGGGAGCGCTCCGATTTCCATGTTTCGCAGCTCGACCCTCTTGGCGCACCCCCATTTTGGGCAAAATTTGGAACTATGATCGTGCATTTTTTTTCATTTCCTGAACGAATTCTGGCGCGTGATAGCTCAAAAGAAGCGCATTCAAAGGGGGAATCGATTAAGTCATAACACGCTTCCATACGCTTGTGCATTACCGAGAAGTTTTTGGAGATGGCAGGACCCACTTTACATAACAAGCTTCTTGGTTCGTCGCCCACTCGCGCCTGCATCAATTGGACGGAAACCTCGCAGGCATCTATGCTCCACATCAAAAAATGAAATCGCCGGAGGGACTCTTGCTACATGCCAGCTATGGTTTACTGGGCACATTCTTCTTTTTACCATGTTCCCTAAATCAAGAGGTCGCTGGTTCGAATCCCAGTAATGCCTGCCTGTGCCTTTGCACGTGTCCCCTTGGAAAACCCATCAGCGTTGCTTTGCTGCAGTGTCTCCAGTCCATTCCACATTTTTTGTCTCTTTTCTAGGTTCTTTTACCAGAATTTTGGTAATTTTTTGAGCCAGGAAAAAAATTTATGGACGAATGCTCGCTACAGCCCCTGATACATGAAAATGACACATCTGCACACCCGCACGCACGCGCACGCACGCACGCACGCACGCACGCACGCACACGCACGCACGCACAATGTGTACAGTGGTACACGCTTTTCATAAGCTTTATGGTGCAAAACACTGAGCATGCGTCCGTTCTGGTCTGCTGCTGTGGGTTTGTATGTGTGTGCGTGCGTGAGTTTTTGATTAATCTTTCTTTTACGAAAAAACACTGTATTAAGGAAAATTTTGCAGGTGGCTGCAAAAAAAGGAGAATATGTGACCCTCCTTTAGGCCCAGTTTGAAAAAACGCGGTATTAAAAGTAGCCACTTCATCAGATGATCAACTTCAGTTTGGACAAACCGTGTATAATCGAACCAAGCGCAGCAACACGTCACATATTCGGCGTTTGTTGTGCGAGCCATCGCACACAGCCACAACACTACCACTATCAATCCATCCTCACAAACTCTTTCATCTCTCTGACGATGCGCATCATTCATTAGGCATCGTATGGATGGACAGGGCACACAGCCAAAGATTCTGCATAAATAATTTCGCTACCCTGCCCATCTTAAATTTTTAATATGTGGCTTGCCCTTACAGTAAGTGATATGCACCATCAATTCACGATCTTGAGTACCAAGTACATTGTATACCCTACATTCAATCTTTGATTCTCGTTCATCTTTGTTCCGCTTCTGTTAGCCTGTGCCTATGGATGGACGGAACTGCCATCTGTAGACGTCCAGTCAAGGACAAGGCCCGCTCTCGTCTCTGAGTCCAAGGAATGAAAGGCCTCGGTCCTCATGCAGCCTGGACTGCCTTTCCAGTGATCAAAGCGAGCACAACAAACGCCGAATATGTGACGTGTTGCTGCGCTTGGTTCGATTATACACGGTTTGTCCAAACTGAAGTTGATCATCTGATGAAGTGGCTACTTTTAATACCGCGTTTTTTCAAACTGGGCCTAAAGGAGGGTCACATATTCTCCTTTTTTTGCAGCCACCTGCAAAATTTTCCTTAATATCTATATCTGAGCACTTTGTACAGTTCCGGGCAGATGTCGGGTGGGCTCCCGGGAGTAAAAGCTCCCAGGAGCGCTCCCGGGAGCCCAAGGAGCCGATTTGGCTCCCCACACTATAAGATAGGAAAGGGAAGGAGCGACGCGGACGGCGCGGCGGCCGAGCGGAGCTCCTCCCTCCTGCGGCGCGCGCGCGCGGCGTCCTTCCCTTTCCGCTCTCCTAACTCGTCCCCTTCTTTGGTGACGTCACAACCCAAGCCGAGTTTGAATGCGGATTGGTGTAAAGCATATGCAGTTGTGCACATGTGCGTTTGCTACAACTGATTAACGGACATTGCGTTTTTGTTTTGCAATAGTTACTTTTCGAGTCGTTGCTGGAAATCATTCTTCTGTTGGAGAGGTTCTGGTCGGACAGCTTTGCCATTGACGACACGACAACGACATGACCAGCTCAATGACATGTTGGTGGCTAATCGAATCCCAGCACTGCAATCGCCTTTTTTCCACAAGTCTTCAATTGTTACATCCAGGTGGGCGGTGTTTGACGCCAGGCAATGCCAGCTCCGCCGTTTCTCCTGGCTTATCATGCGTGATTTGTGGAATAGGAGGCGTGCGAGTGTGGTGTAGTGGTTAGCATCCAGGCCCGGAAACCCTGAGACCTGGGTTTGAATCCCAGCACTGCAATCGCCTTTTTTCCACAAGTCTTCAATTGTTACATCCAGGTGGGCGGTGTTTGACGCCAGGCAATGCCGGCTCCGCCGTTTCTTCTGGCTTATCATGCGTGATTTGTGGAATAGGAGGCGTGCGAGTGTGGTGTAGTGGTTAGCATCCAGGCCCGGAAACCCTGAGACCTGGGTTCGAATCCCAGCACTGCAATCGCCTTTTTTCCACAAGTCTTCAATTCATTCAACTGCCGACACAACAGGCGCTACTACCAGAATCCGCTACTTCCGAATCAGAAGCCATTCCCAACCCCCCCCCCCATTCCGCCCCACACGGACACATGGGCGTGCGTGCACGCTTGTTGAGTGAGTGAGTTCGTGCGTGCGTACGTCTGCTGAGTGCATTCGTCAGCGTAAGAATGTGTACGGCGTTGCTTTGCATTTGTCGTAGGAGGCTGTGGCGCTGTGCGGAGCCGCTCTAGGCGAAGAGTGCCAGGCTGCCCTCCGTCATCCGCTACATGCTCGAGTTCGACTCGACGGTCAGGCGGAGGCAGTCGGCGACCTCGAGCCGTGGCACTGGCACGGACGGACACTGCGCCTCTGCTCAACTTTGCCCCGCTCTCAACTCTCCGCGCCGCGACAGGAGCACTGCACACGGTGAGTTGCGTGTCTCGTTCATAGGTGCTATTTGGGTTTGGAGGCCATTGGGGACTGAGGTCTAAACCCTACCCGGAGGAAAGCCCAGCCAGGGTGTGAAATGTTGAGGGGGGGGGTCAGAATTGAAACAAATGTGCACCAAAATTGCGTGTAAACTATAAATCGGCACTTTTGTTGGTCCACATCACGTTGGTTCGTTTGGTGCTCAGACACAAAGAGGACGCTAACATAGGTGGCACACCCTGGATTAGTCCGCCGGGATTTCTCATCTGAAGCGCCAAGGGATTTCGCATTTCGCAGGGTGCCAGAAGGGGATTTTGCATATCGCAAAGGGGCTGGTCAAGGGGGGGGGCAGCTCCACAGCGGTTAAAATCGATGGGATTGCGCAACGCTCCATGGGAGGTGGAAACCAAAATAGCAGCTATGCTCTGCTTGTGAGTGCGCGCGTGCCGACGTTGCAGTGTCGTCGCATGGGGAGGGGCAGTGCGTGGAGGCCTCGTGCGCGGCGCTGGCCGCCGTTTTGGCCGAGGTCGAGCAGCCGAGCCGGCCCAGCTCGACGACAGCCTGCTCGCCGCCGCCCGCCTGCTCGATCATCGTACAGATGAACTCGATCGAGTTGCGGCCCCATAGGTGTAACTGGCCATCCAAGCTGGGAGGGGGTGAATCTGGGATTTGTCAACCTGCAATGAGTGCAGGTTGGACCAAGGCGGGGGGTCCTACTTTTCGTGCAGGATTGACCGAAGCTGGGGAGGGTGACCTGTACCTACACACTACCCAGTTACACCTATGTGCGGCCCTGCTGTTTGTCGTCTCAGTTGCCTTCTCTCTGCCGCCTGCGCGTCCTCGTCCGTCGTTTCCGTTGCGCCGTCGTCGCGCCCGTTCTTGCGCTTTTTTTTTGCGTGCACTGCCCATCCCATCTTTTTGGTACCAAAAAACACTCAACGTCGCTCGTCATCGTTGTCTCACGCGCGCAATCGCTCAGACGTACAGCCACGCACGCACGCACACACACACACGCACGCCTTCGCACGCACGAACCGGACTTCACTCCCCACACGCTTTCCAACTCTACCTTGTACTGTCCACAGACGGTCCGTGCGTGCGTCACGTCGACTTCGAGTTGGAGGGACGGCACGGCAGGCAGTCGAGCTGGGTCGAAATCCGACTCAAACAAACCGCGGGAGCCGAGCCAGAACGGCGGCGCATTTAGTGCGTCAAAATTCGACTACATGCAGTTATGTATTGCACGCGTCTGTTGTCGCCCCAGAGGCGCCGCCGCTTGGCCTACGCTTCGAAGCTTGCTTTTACCGTTGAAATGTGTTGGGAAGATAGCAGGCAGTCGAGCTGGCTCGAAATCCGACTCAAACAAACCGCGGGAGCCGAGCCAGAACGGCGGCGCATTTAGTGCGTCAAAATTCGACTACATGCAGTTACGTATTTCACGCGTCTGTTGTCGCCCCAGAGGCGCCGCCGCTTGGCCTACGCTTCGAAGCTTGCTTTTACCGTTGAAATGTGTTGGGAAGATAGCAGGCAGTCGAGCTGGGTCGAAATCCGACTCAAACAAACCGCGGGAGCCGAGCCAGAACGGCGGCGCATTCAGTGCGTCAAAATTCAACTACATACAGTTAGGTACTGCACGCGTCTGTCGGCGCCTTAAAGGCGGCGCCGCTTGGCCTATGCTTCGAAGCTTGCTTTTACCGTTGAAATGTGTTGGGAAGATAGCAGGCAGTCGAGCTGGGTCGAAATCCGACTCAAACAAACCGCGGGAGCCGAGCCAGAACGGCGGCGCATTTAGTGCGTCAAAATTCGACTACATACAGTTACGTATTGCACGCGTCTGTTGTCGCCCCAGAGGCGCCGCCGCTTGGCCTACGCTTCGAAGCTTGCTTTTACCGTTGAAATGTGTTGGGAAGATAGCAGGCAGTCGAGCTGGCTCGAAATCCGACTCAAACAAACCGCGGGAGCCGAGCCAGAACGGCGGCGCATTTAGTGCGTCAAAATTCGACTACATGCAGTTACGTATTTCACGCGTCTGTTGTCGCCCCAGAGGCGCCGCCGCTTGGCCTACGCTTCGAAGCTTGCTTTTACCGTTGAAATGTGTTGGGAAGATAGCAGGCAGTCGAGCTGGGTCGAAATCCGACTCAAACAAACCGCGGGAGCCGAGCCAGAACGGCGGCGCATTCAGTGCGTCAAAATTCAACTACATACAGTTAGGTACTGCACGCGTCTGTTGGCGCCTTAAAGGCGGCGCCGCTTGGCCTATGCTTCGAAGCTTGCTTTTACCGTTGAAATGTGTTGGGAAGATAGCAGGCAGTCGAGCTGGGTCGAAATCCGACTCAAACAAACCGCGGGAGCCGAGCCAGAACGGCGGCGCATTCAGTGCGTCAAAATTCAACTACATACAGTTAGGTACTGCACGCGTCTGTCGGCGCCTTAAAGGCGGCGCCGCTTGGCCTATGCTTCGAAGCTTGCTTTTACCGTTGAAATGTGTTGGGAAGATAGCAGGCAGTCGAGCTGGCTCGAAATCCGACTCAAACAAACCGCGGGAGCCGAGCCAGAACGGCGGCGCATTTAGTGCGTCAAAATTCGACTACATACAGTTACGTATTGCACGCGTCTGTTGTCGCCCCAGAGGCGCCGCCGCTTGGCCTACGCTTCGAAGCTTGCTTTTACCGTTGAAATGTGTTGGGAAGATAGCAGGCAGTCGAGCTGGCTCGAAATCCGACTCAAACAAACCGCGGGAGCCGAGCCAGAACGGCGGCGCATTTAGTGCGTCAAAATTCGACTACATGCAGTTACGTATTGCACGCGTCTGTTGTCGCCCCAGAGGCGCCGCCGCTTGGCCTACGCTTCGAAGCTTGCTTTTACCGTTGAAATGTGTTGGGAAGATAGCAGGCAGTCGAGCTGGCTCGAAATCCGACGTAAACAAAGCGCAGGGGCTGCACGTGTTGGTCGCAAATGTATTACGTGTGTGGGCAAGCTATTAGGCTAAAGTTGTATAGTCTGAATATGGTAGCAGAGAATGGTACAGCTTCCCATACAGTGTCCCACTAAACAGCGCGCCTCACAGGGTAGTCCCTTGTCTATGCGTTTTCGAAAGTTAATCCAGCTGCGTGCGATTCAAGACGACAATTTATGTCCTTGTGTTACGGTCTTGTGGGCCTACAAACGTTCGGCGGGTTTTCGGGCGGTGGCGCTTCGATTACCCGCCGCCGCCCCCGGTCCGCGCACTGCTGAGAGGAAGGGAGTGGGCGGCTGGCGGGTTGGCCGCCGCTCCCACCCGCCAGCGGGTTTTCGGGCGGTGGGGCCGCGATTACCCGCCGCCACCCCCGAAAAAGGCGAACTTGCTGCGGCGGACAGCGGGCTGGCCGCCACATGGCCCGCGGGTCCCCTGACACTCTTCCCTATCTTATAGCGTGGGGAGCCAAATGGTAAGATGCCATAACTGTCAGGGGACCCGCGGGCCATGTGGCGGCCAGCCCGCTGTCCGCCGCAGCAAGTTCGCCTTTTTCGGGGGTGGCGGCGGGTAATCGCGGCCCCGCCGCCCGAAAACCCGCTGGCGGGTGGGAGCGGCGGCCAACCCGCCAGCCGCCCACTCCCTTCCTCTCAGCAGTGCGCGGAGCGGGGGCGGCGGCGGGTAATCGAAGCGCCGCCTCCCGAAAACCCGCCGAACGTTTGTAGCGCCACAAGACCGTAACACAAGGCCATAAACTGTCGTCTTGAATCGCACGCCGCCGGACGAACTTTCGAAAACGCTAAGACAAGGGACTACCCTTTGAGGCGCGCTGTTTAGTGGGACACTGTATGGGAAATCTGTACAATTCTCTGCTACCATATCCAGACTAAGCCTAAGCGTGCACACAACAAAGGAGAATAGAGGATTAAACGCATATTGTACACTTTATAAAGATTACGGTAGTGTTTCTGCCTTTCTTTGCTTCGTGCTTACCCTTGATTAGTTTACGACATTTTTTGTATAATTTAGTTGGTGGCCTCGCGAGCGATATCGCTACGTTTGGAGCTGTTGGACGCCGCCGTGAAGTGAAGGCGCTGCATGGTTACATGGTTTTGTAAAATAATATATAATATTCTCTTACGTTTAATAAAAAAAAAAGATTTAGAAATAAAAAAATATATATTAATTTATGACAACCGTGCGGCCCAGTAAGGCGCGATGGAAACTCAGCAGAATCGGCTCATCATGTGCCGGATGGAATCTGACGTCGCCGGGATTCGCGAGCGCGACTTGACTTCGCAGAACGTATCTCGGGCCTTTAACGTTAGTTTTTCATGATTATAACGAATCTATTTCATTGAATGAAAGTAGTTTGTAAATTTGCATTTTATTTTTGTAATGTTCGTTTAGCTGGTAGAGGAGACGGTGCGCCTGCGCTGTGAGGGCACGAACGAGATGGTGTTTGCCGACGCTCGGAGCTTCTTTTCCGTGCCTCCCGACATTCACGCCGTGATCGTGTCCGGCACTGGCGTCACACCGGCCGTAGTGGGCGAGCGCTACAGCAACGGTCTGCCCAAGCCAGGCGGGTACGCTTTGCTCTTCCAAAATTGGGTGTCAGTTGAAAAGCGCACACGTTGCAAGTTGTTTATGCTTTGGGCTTGTTCGGATTTAGACTTAGGCGTAGGCTTTGACAAACTGCCATGCGCTCGAAACACAAAAACCAAAAAAAATCAAACCCTCTGTTGCAAAGTTTGAAATAGCAGGTATGCGCCTTTCATCGTGTGCGCCTTTTTAAGCGTAACCCTGTCTCTTCCACAATATGTGGTTGTGATTGAAAGCGTCTGTTTGACAGCCCTCCGAACCCCCCTCCAATTCGGCCGCCGATGCGAGCTGCTGCTGCTGCGGCAGAAAGTCGGGCCGCGAAAAAGCGGCAGGTCAAAGTCGTCGCTGCCATCGGCAACGTTGATGAGAATTTCAAAGTCGAGCGATATGGGCGCGAGGTTCGATGTATACCACGGAAATTGGGCTGTAGTTAAAAATGGAGCAGTGTGTGCACCACCAAAAAGGCACTTTGGTTTCCAATTTGTCAAAATAAGGTCTGAAGAGAAGAGTGTTATTTAGGTGTTTTGAGACTGACTGAAGAGGAGGCAAAACTCAACTTTACCCATTCTTTCAAAATTGTGGAGGGGTGTTTTCCGCAAATTACCCGGATGTATGGCCTGGGGGGGGGCATAGGTGTTGTTGGTCCAAAAGCCAGGGGGGGCTCTGGGGTTTTGAGGGGGGGTGGGTGTAGAGCCATCCCGGATAAAATGTCTGGGATCGACAATTTTGGAGGAGGGGTGGTCGAAGTGGAGGATTTTACACCATAATAACGTGTAAAATGGGTACTTTTTGGTCTAAAATGGTCCGAGGAGGGCTGAACAGAGTGTGCATTCAATGTAGATCAGTCTCGATGTGGTGGACTCGCACGAGGGGGGCGTGTGGCGAAAGCTCAACAAGCTGCTGAACGACCAGCTCAAGGAGCAGATGGGTGCGCAGCACGAAGAGTTCGTACTGTGCGATAAAGACGGCAAGTCGTTCGAACGACAGAATCCGGATTTGGTGGACGACGACGACTGGGACGGCTGTAATGAACTGGCTTTTGCTGTCCGTCCCTCAAAACATTAGTTCACTTTATAGACTGTCAGTTGCGGCGCTTTGTCAAGAACGGAAAGGTGATCCTGGCGCTGCCAAAGTCGGGTCTGGAGCTGCGTCAGCGATGGCTGACTGCCGAGCCAGACATTCGCAAGCGCCGTCGGTCTTCGTCTACTGCTCGCGAGCAGCTCACCCAGTATGAAAAGCAGAAGAGCGCTGGTCAGTTCGAAGCTAGAAGTATACGTGCTACCACCGTATGGAGCACTTCTGGGGGGGGGGGGGGGGGTGGCGTCGCAAGGTGGATACAACTCCTACGCGTTTGGGGGTGGGTTCCCTGGGAAGTGTCGTCCCTGGGAACAGTTGCGTATTCGTCTGAGCAGCTTGATGAATTTGTACCTGACGTTGCAGGGGACGTGCTCGATGCACTCGACGAATCGTTCAAGTGTTCCGTCTGCTTGGGCGCCATGCAGGAGCCGGTACTGTGCGTGCGATGCAAGTCTCTGGTGGTCTGCTCCATTCACGTGGGCTTTGACGGCTTGAACGAGGCGCTCGTCTGCGCCTGTCCCAAGTGTCGGCACAAGTGGGTGAGGGAGAACGGCGAGCTAGCAGAGAACGAAGCCTACTACGTCGTCCGTGGAGTCGACGACGGGCTCAAGGTCGTGTCACTGTGCTGCATTTGTAATTAACTAGAGGCGCGCGCGGCCTTCGGCCGCCATGTATATATTAAGGCACGAAGCAATTGATTTTGCATATCGAAGTGATGATAATGCGCAAGGATATGCGTAGCTTTGTCTTTTACTTGCGTGGGCGAGTGTTCCTTAGGACAGTTGTCAGCATTGAGGGACCCAAACTCCATGCTCCCCGTTTGTCCATGGGGGCGTGCACCCCGTTGACAGAAACTGGCCCAAATTCTGAGTTCCTCTTTTTATTGTGAGGGCGTGCACCCCGTTGACAGAAATTGGCTCAAATTCTGTGTTCCTCTGTTGATCGTGAAGGCGTGCACCCCGTTGACAGAAACTGGCCCAAATTCTGAGTTCCCCTTTTTATCGTGAGGGCGTGCACCCCATTGACAGAAATTGGCCCAAATTCTGTGTTCCTCTGTTGATCGTGAAGACGTGCACCCCGTTGACAGAAACTGGCCCAAATTCTGAGTTCCTCTTTTTATCGTGAGGGTGTGCACCCCATTGACAGAAATTGGCCCAAATTCTGCGTTCCTCTGTTGATCGTGAAGGCGTGCACCCCGTTGACAGAAACCGGCCCAAACTCTGTGCTCCTTTGTGCGTGCGTGCGTGCGTGAGTGCGTGCGTGCGTGTGTGTGTGTATGTGCGTGCGTGCTTGCATGCGTGCGTGAGTGCGAAAGTGCGTGCGTGCGTGCACTCCCGTGCGTGCGTGCAATCCCGTGCGTGCGTGCATGCACTCCCGTGCGTGCGTGCGTGCACGTGCGCACTCCCGTGCGTGCGTGCGTGCGTGCGTGCACGTGCGTGTGTGCTTGCGTGCGTGCGTGCGTGCTGGGCGTGGGTGCGTGCGCGCGTGCGTGCATGCTTGGCGTGGGTGCGTGCGTGCTTGGCGTGCGTGCGTGCGCGCGCACTTGCATGCGTGCGTGCGTGCGTGCGTGCACTCCCGTGCGTGCGTGCATACGTGCATGTGCGTGCACTCCTGTGCGTGCGTACGCACGTGCGTGCGTGCGTGCGCGCACTCCCGTGCTTGCGTGCGTGCGTGCGCGCACTCCCGTGCGTGCGTGCGTGCACTCCCGTGTGTGCGTGCGCTCCCGTGCGTGCGTGCACTCCCGTGCGTGCGTGCGTGCGTGCGTGCATGTACGTGCGAGCCAGCCCGCCCGTGCGTGTGTGCGTGCGCGCGTGCCTGTACGTGCTTGCGTGTACGTGCGTGCGTGTACGTGCGTGCGTGCGTGCGTGCGTGCGTGCGTGCATGCGTGCGTGCATGCACTCCCGTGCGTGCGTGCGTGCGTGTGTGCGTGCGTGCGTGCATGCCTGCTCGCGTCTGCGTGCGTGTGTGCACGTGCGTGCGTGCGTGCGTGCGTGTGTGCTCGTGCGTGCGTGCGTGCGTGCGTGCGTGCGTGCGTGCGTGCGTGCGAGCTTGCACGCGTCTGCGTGCGTGCATGCCTGCACGCGTCTGCGTGCGTGCATGTGTGCGTACGTGCGTGCGTGCGTGCACGTGCGTGCGTGCGTGCGTGCGTACGTACGTGCGTGCATGTACGTGCGTGCGTGCGTGCATGCGTCCGTCCACGTGCGTGCGTGCGTGCGTGCCTGCACGCGTTCTGGAAGTTTCCCAATTAGGCAAGCTACAATGCACAGTACAATGTACGATGTACAACAACTACAGTATGCATTTGCATAATTATGCGGGAGCACATGCAAATGACTCATGACGTTGAGGCGAGTCATTTGATATGCAATTCATCCATGTGCAATTCGTTTGGTAGTGTTAATCTGTGCTGCAACACTTGAAAATGCGCCATAACTACGGTATGAATTTGCATATCAAAAATCGACCTTGCCCATGACCATCTCGGGATCGCGAGGATTCCATCGAGCCATCGCGCGTGCAGGTACGTCAAGCGGTCCGCGAGTTTACTCGAAGCAAACATACACACAAATATATATATATATATATATATATATACACGTGCACGCGGCGCATTTGTAAGTAGATGAACTGTCGTTGGCTCGCTTATTTGTAGGCGCTTCGACGCCACTCGACCTCGTCCACGCAGAGTTGAATTTGGTTCAACAAAATAGAGCTATTATTCATTTGTTGCAAAACGTACGCGTCCAAGGTTTGTATCAATTCATCGGCATCGCGAAAACTGCGGGGGGGGGGAGGGGGTCAATGCATTGTGCTGTAAGGTTGAGGGATGGGGGCAAACACTCCGTCTGTGGACCATGGGCGCGTATGTCACTGTAGTTTGTCATGGGTGGTCTGAAGAGATGTGAAGGGACTCTACTCGCTCGTTGAATCTCATTCAAATTGCCATTGCCGTGCGCGCAACTGTTGAGAAGAATAGAGTAGCGCTTGGAAAAAATGGGTTGTATTGGTGTGCGTTGTATGACCATTGAATCGGGCTTTTGACTCGGGTTCCGCTGCTGCGCTTTATGCATGCTGTATTACAGACCGTCTAGCATGGACGAGGTGAATGAGGACTACGTCCGCTTCTGCATCGAAACTGAACAGTGGACGTTTGACAAATTGAGGGCTCATCTGCAGAGCGAATTTCCCCATCAATCAGGTTTACATGGCTTCTTATTCCGTCCCGTCTGCTACTCTGGGCCATACATGTAACTGGGGTGGGGGGGGTGTGCCCACCCACAGGTCAAAAGTGACCCCTCCCCCAGCCCCCCCCCCCCAAACCCCCCCCCCCAGAAGCCTAGACACTTTTGGTACACATTTATACCCTCTGGCACCCCCCTCCCTCTTCAAATCTGCTTGCCCCCCCCCCCCCCCAAAAAATGGTCTCTCTCTCAAATGTGCAAATGCCTCTCAGAGCGTTCACCACCTACCCACGCACCCCCCCCCCCCCCTCCACATGGGAATGCACTCAGGTTTGTCTCTACGATCCATCAAGAGGTACTGTTCTGAGCGAGGCATCCGAAGAAGATCCCAATCTCCATTGAATTTTGATCAGAGAGTTGCCGTTGTTGAACAAGCCGTGAATGAGGTTTGTTTTCGGAATGTAGTGCGTGCGGGTCCTTTGGAGGCGTTGCTCGCCGTCATACCTGTGCAACTGGGTCTGATCGACTGGGTGGATGACGTCTAGAGGTTCAGAATAGACCAATTGTTGAAAAGGGTCAAAATTGGGTTACACATCATACCTGTAACTGGGTCTGGAAGAGTGGGGGGGGGGGGGGAGTAAATGGCCGAATTCTGGGGGGGGGTGTCTGGAGCAAAAAGTGGGGGGGTAGCCGGCCATTTTTTGAGATATACTGGTACTTTTTGGTCAAAAATGGGTATAAAGAGGGTCTAAACAGTGTTATTTAGCTGTTTTATGGTCATATACCACTGAAAAGCACTGAAATACACCAACCTTTACTCACTTTTATCGTTTTAGACTGAGTGAAAATCCCTTGGGAAAATTCTGGGGGGAGGGTTGGGGGTGAGTTGGTTGGTTGTTGAAAAAATAGTGTGGGCCCCCAAACCCTGCCAACCCCCTCCCCAGTTACAGGTATGTTACACATGGTTATTTAGCTGGTATTTAAACGGTGAGGGTTGCACCCCACCTCCCCCCCCCCCCAACCAGACCAGACAGATGGGCATGCGGTGGTCACGCGACAGGTTGGCGGTGCTTATGGACGCCGCATGCTCCGCGGCCATCTGCGCGCTCAGAACGTCGAGATTGGCGAGCGGCAGATTCGAGAGCCGCTACGCCTCGTGCATCCCTACTATCACGAGGGTCGACGCCGCGGCACCGAGAAGAAGCTGAATCCTCAGACGTACCACGCTCCACACTTCGGCTACAATCTCCACATGGATCAAAATGAAAAAGTTTGTTGATTTCCTGTTGGTTTCTGGTTAGTACAGCAGTATTGTTGCGTCAGTGTTCAGTTGGTGAATTATGGTGTGACGTTCGTGTTGGCGGTCGATGGGGCGACGGGCATAGTCGTGGGCTCATCCGCTATGCCGCTAAAGAACAACCGGACAATCTACAGAGATGTGTTTTGGTCATCGTCTTAAATTTCGTTCATTCATTCATTGTATGACTGTGTTCATTCATGAAAATGCGTTTTGCTCAGCTCCGCGCTCAGCGAATTTGGCGTGTGGGAGCAAGTGGTTGTAGACCACGGGCGCGAATTCTTCCTGACACTGTTCGCTCAGCACTACTACCGCAATCAGCACGTCGGCTCTGCGTGCTCCCGAAAGCCGTACAAGCAGGTCCCGTCAACAAAGGTTTCGTTCGCTTGTTTTGGTTCGTTACGAAGGCTGCATGACGACTTCTACTTATTGTTTAGAACAACCGCGTGGAGCGGCTTTGGGTGGAAGTGAATCAGCGCGTCGGCTACCCTCTGAAGGCGGCCTTTCGCGAGCTCGAGCTGTCGAATGTCAGGGTCTCTTCGGACGAGCCCGCGTGCCGCTTTGCCTTCTCGCGCGTCGGCCTGCTCTTAGCCCAGCACGGCCTCCAGCAGTGGGTCTCCAGCTGGAATCACTGCAGAACCGCTTGTGCGTGCGCTTCCTTTCTAGTGCTACGTCAAGTTGCTCATTTCTCCGTTTTAAGCTGGCTATTTAAAGGTCCTAGAGGGGGGGGGGGGGATCGGCGCTGGCTAATTCGGGGGAAGTGCCATTATACTTGGAACTTCAATGTCCGATGTATTTGAGTGTATTGCCTGCCCGCTTTTAGGTCGAGCTCGCGCGGAGGCGCTGGCCAATAGGGCCAACTTCACGCTGCCAGAGTGCGTGGGCGTGGACGAGATGGTGGAGCTGTACGAGAGTCAGCAGCCCGAGTCTGGCAGCCGTCTGGCGGACGAGACGTGCGTCGGCAGCGACCCGCTCGACGGTCGACCGGAGCACCAGCTCGACCGCGACGCCCAATTTGAGAACTTTGTCGCTTCCAGAGGTGGCGCGGCTGCCATCTTTGGAGCCCTTGTGAACGATGATTACGCTGGCGTCCACGACTGCGTTCTCCGCTTTCTCGCGCTCTCGCAATGACTTCTAGTACAGCAATGAGCGAGCGTCATTCCTCTCACACGCGCACTTGCACGCACGCACCCCACTTCACTTACCACAGACTGCCTGCGTGCATGAGAGCGAGCGAGCGAGCGAGCGACCATTCGTGCGTGCGTGCCTGATGTCGACTTCGAGTCGAGACTTTGTGTTGGAAGGGTGGCAGGCAGTTCGGCTGGCGCAAAATCTGAATGAAAAGAGCCGCAGGCGCCGACTCAGAGCGGCGCATAGCACCAAAATTCGACTACATACAGTTACGTATTGCACGCGTCTGTTGTCGCCCCAGAGGCGCCGCCGTTTGGCCTACGCTTCGAAGCTTGCTTTTACCGTTGAAATGTGTTGGAAGGATGGCAGGCAGTCGAGCTGGCTCGAAATCCGACTCAAACAAACCGCGGGAGCCGAGCCAGAACGGCGGCGCACTTAGTGCGTCAAAATTCGACTACATACAGTTACGTATTGCACGCGTCTGTTGTCGCCCCAGAGGCGCCGCCGCTTGGCCCACGCTTCGAAGCTTGCTTTTACCGTTGAAATGTGTTGGAAGGATGGCAGGCAGTCGAGCTGGCTCGAAATCCGACTCAAACAAACCGCGGGAGCCGAGCCAGAACGGCGGCGCACTTAGTGCGTCAAAATTCGACTACATACAGTTACGTATTGCACGCGTCTGTTGTCGCCCCAGAGGCGCCGCCGCTTGGCCCACGCTTCGAAGCTTGCTTTTACCGTTGAAATGTGTTGGAAGGATGGCAGGCAGTCGAGCTGGCTCGAAATCCGACTCAAACAAACCGCGGGAGCCGAGCCAGAACGGCGGCGCACTTAGTGCGTCAAAATTCGACTACATACAGTTACGTATTGCACGCGTCTGTTGTCGCCCCAGAGGCGCCGCCGCTTGGCCCACGCTTCGAAGCTTGCTTTTACCGTTGAAATGTGTTGGAAGGATGGCAGGCAGTCGAGCTGGCTCGAAATCCGACTCAAACAAACCGCGGGAGCCGAGCCAGAACGGCGGCGCACTTAGTGCGTCAAAATTCGACTACATACAGTTACGTATTGCACGCGTCTGTTGTCGCCCCAGAGGCGCCGCCGCTTGGCCCACGCTTCGAAGCTTGCTTTTACCGTTGAAATGTGTTGGAAGGATGGCAGGCAGTCGAGCTGGCTCGAAATCCGACTCAAACAAACCGCGGGAGCCGAGCCAGAACGGCGGCGCACTTAGTGCGTCAAAATTCGACTACATACAGTTACGTATTGCACGCGTCTGTTGTCGCCCCAGAGGCGCCGCCGCTTGGCCCACGCTTCGAAGCTTGCTTTTACCGTTGAAATGTGTTGGAAGGATGGCAGGCAGTCGAGCTGGCTCGAAATCCGACTCAAACAAACCGCGGGAGCCGAGCCAGAACGGCGGCGCACTTAGTGCGTCAAAATTCGACTACATACAGTTACGTATTGCACGCGTCTGTTGTCGCCCCAGAGGCGCCGCCGCTTGGCCCACGCTTCGAAGCTTGCTTTTACCGTTGAAATGTGTTGGAAGGATGGCAGGCAGTCGAGCTGGCTCGAAATCCGACTCAAACAAACCGCGGGAGCCGAGCCAGAACGGCGGCGCACTTAGTGCGTCAAAATTCGACTACATACAGTTACGTATTGCACGCGTCTGTTGTCGCCCCAGAGGCGCCGCCGCTTGGCCCACGCTTCGAAGCTTGCTTTTACCGTTGAAATGTGTTGGAAGGATGGCAGGCAGTCGAGCTGGCTCGAAATCCGACTCAAACAAACCGCGGGAGCCGAGCCAGAACGGCGGCGCACTTAGTGCGTCAAAATTCGACTACATACAGTTACGTATTGCACGCGTCTGTTGTCGCCCCAGAGGCGCCGCCGCTTGGCCCACGCTTCGAAGCTTGCTTTTACCGTTGAAATGTGTTGGAAGGATGGCAGGCAGTCGAGCTGGCTCGAAATCCGACTCAAACAAACCGCGGGAGCCGAGCCAGAACGGCGGCGCACTTAGTGCGTCAAAATTCGACTACATACAGTTACGTATTGCACGCGTCTGTTGTCGCCCCAGAGGCGCCGCCGCTTGGCCCACGCTTCGAAGCTTGCTTTTACCGTTGAAATGTGTTGGAAGGATGGCAGGCAGTCGAGCTGGCTCGAAATCCGACTCAAACAAACCGCGGGAGCCGAGCCAGAACGGCGGCGCACTTAGTGCGTCAAAATTCGACTACATACAGTTACGTATTGCACGCGTCTGTTGTCGCCCCAGAGGCGCCGCCGCTTGGCCCACGCTTCGAAGCTTGCTTTTACCGTTGAAATGTGTTGGAAGGATGGCAGGCAGTCGAGCTGGCTCGAAATCCGACTCAAACAAACCGCGGGAGCCGAGCCAGAACGGCGGCGCACTTAGTGCGTCAAAATTCGACTACATACAGTTACGTATTGCACGCGTCTGTTGTCGCCCCAGAGGCGCCGCCGCTTGGCCCACGCTTCGAAGCTTGCTTTTACCGTTGAAATGTGTTGGAAGGATGGCAGGCAGTCGAGCTGGCTCGAAATCCGACTCAAACAAACCGCGGGAGCCGAGCCAGAACGGCGGCGCACTTAGTGCGTCAAAATTCGACTACATACAGTTACGTATTGCACGCGTCTGTTGTCGCCCCAGAGGCGCCGCCGCTTGGCCCACGCTTCGAAGCTTGCTTTTACCGTTGAAATGTGTTGGAAGGATGGCAGGCAGTCGAGCTGGCTCGAAATCCGACTCAAACAAACCGCGGGAGCCGAGCCAGAACGGCGGCGCACTTAGTGCGTCAAAATTCGACTACATACAGTTACGTATTGCACGCGTCTGTTGTCGCCCCAGAGGCGCCGCCGCTTGGCCCACGCTTCGAAGCTTGCTTTTACCGTTGAAATGTGTTGGAAGGATGGCAGGCAGTCGAGCTGGCTCGAAATCCGACTCAAACAAACCGCGGGAGCCGAGCCAGAACGGCGGCGCACTTAGTGCGTCAAAATTCGACTACATACAGTTACGTATTGCACGCGTCTGTTGTCGCCCCAGAGGCGCCGCCGCTTGGCCCACGCTTCGAAGCTTGCTTTTACCGTTGAAATGTGTTGGAAGGATGGCAGGCAGTCGAGCTGGCTCGAAATCCGACTCAAACAAACCGCGGGAGCCGAGCCAGAACGGCGGCGCACTTAGTGCGTCAAAATTCGACTACATACAGTTACGTATTGCACGCGTCTGTTGTCGCCCCAGAGGCGCCGCCGCTTGGCCTACGCTTCGAAGCTTGCTTTTACCGTTGAAATATGTTGGGAAGATAGCAGGCAGTCGAGCTGGCTCGAAATCCGACTCAAACAAACCGCGGGAGCCGAGCCAGAATGGCGGCGCACTTAGTGCGTCAAAATTCGACTACATACAGTTACGTATTGCACGCGTCTGTTGTCGCCCCAGAGGCGCCGCCGCTTGGCCTACGCTTCGAAGCTTGCTTTTACCGTTGAAATGTGTTGGGAAGATAGCAGGCAGTCGAGCTGGCTCGAAATCCGACTCAAACAAACCGCGGGAGCCGAGCCAGAACGGCGGCGCACTTAGTGCGTCAAAATTCGACTACATACAGTTGCGGATTGCACGCGTCTGTTGGCGCCTCAAAGGCGGCGCCGCTCGTCCTACACTTCGACGCTTGCTTTCACCGTTGACATGTGTTGGGAAGATGGCCGGCAGTCGAGCTGGCTCGAAATCCGACGTAAACAAAGCGCAGGGGCTGCACGTGTTGGTCGCAAATGTATTACGTGTGTGGGCAAGCTATTAGGCTAAAGTTGTATAGTCTGAATATGGTAGCAGAGAATGGTACAGCTTCCCATACAGTGTCCCACTAAACAGCGCGCCTCAAAGGGTAGTCCCTTGTCTGTGCGTTTTCGAAAGTTAATCCGGCTGCGTGCGATTCAAGACGACAATTTATGTCCTTGTGTTACGGTCTTGTGAGCCTACAAACGTTCGGCGGGTTTTCGGGCGGTGGCGCTTCGATTACCCGCCGCCGCCCCCGCTCCGCGCACTGCTGAGAGGAAGGGAGTGGGCGGCTGGCGGGTTGGCCGCCGCTCCCACCCGCCAGCGGGTTTTCGGGCGGTGGGGCCGCGATTACCCGCCGCCACCCCGGAAAAAGTCGAACTTGCTGCGGCGGACAGCGGGCTGGCCGCCACATGGCCCGCGGGTCCCCTGACACATAACGGCCAAAGCGACAAAACGGCCAATTGCAAAAACGGCCAAAGTGTCATAACGGCCAAACGTGGCGTCATAACGGCCAAAACTGTTTGCAAGAGTTCAAAGGTAATCATACATTGTGTTCGTTGTGTCTCTCACGGTCGCAATGCAGCACTCACTACATTTGCAAGCATAACGAAATATTTGTCCGAACCATACAGCGCGACGCAGTTTCACAACAGGAGACAATAGGTAATAACACATCTGTCCGAATATGCGTACATTGCGAGCAGAGTACAATGGCCGACGCTTGTGCGCAACCAGTCGACCGTCTCAGGCGCGACTGGACAGCCCACAGAGTGCAAGTAGTGGGCGATGTGCCTTGGCGAAAGTCCCACCAGGTTCGGACCAAGCTGGCCCAAGAACTGGTGGAATTCGCCCATGCGTTGACGAATGTCATGTTCCTTCATTCGCGCCGCCTCGCCGCGCAGCGCCGGACGGTAGCCGATGTTTATGGCTGCAGCCACGGGTGGATCGTTGTGCGCCGTCGCCTGAACTGATGAACTGCTGAAAAGAGCGTGCACACAAAGTTTAGGGCGCAACGTTTGTACCTGCGCCTTCAGCTTGATGAACGCCTTGTGGCCCTTCTCGCCCGTGACTGCTACCTCAGCAAGGCAGCTCCGCTTGTACTGCTTGGCGGCGGAGCTCTCCTGGGTCTGATCACGCCGCTGCTGGTCCACACAGAAGTGTGGATTTCTGGTGGCATCTGCATCTGCATCTGGTGGCATTTCCGTTCTTGAGGGTGACGTTGGGGAGAGCGCGCGAAGTCTTGTCGCTCTCGCAGATGAGCCGGCAGTCGTTGCAGCGGTAGTAGACGCTGCCGCCCGACTGGGACTTCCAGCTGAACTCCAGCACAATACCCGGCCAGCGCACACTGTTGTAGAGAAGCAAGGGGCGCTTGTTCTTCTGGGCGAGCTTCAACTCATGTTCGAATTCAGGCATGTTTGCCTCTACTTTTTCCAGTCTAATACAGCGTACCTCAGTCACTCTACCAACGCACTAGGTACATGTTGGTCACTATCATTCAGTCAATCTGTCTATGACGCTGAAGCGACGCTTTCGCATGTGTTTCATGCTGCGGTCAAATCGTTGGATCCATCAGTCTAGCGGCGCGTACAAGTCAGCGCCCGCTCCCTCCCGCAGAGGCGGCCACCGCAGGGCACGATTGATCTTATGAATTCAAACGTTTGGCCGTTTTGACGCGGACTTTGGCCGTTCTGTCGTCTGGCCGTTTTTGCCGATCTTTGGCCGTTATGTCGCTTTGGCCGTTTTGTCGCCCATTCGAGCCAAATCGGCTCCTTGTGCTCCCGGGAGCGCTCCCGGGAGCCAATTGCTACCCGACATCTGCCCGGTTCTGTAGCTGTCGTCCGGTATCCTGAATTGAACTGGCTAGTTACAATGGGATTTTCGACGGCGGCGCAGGCGCGACGCTGATACGCAGCAAAAACCGCTCTCAGAGTGAGGCCGGTTCATCTCTCCCCCCCCCCCCGTCTGGATCCGCTAGTGGCAGCGGCTTCTGCGCATATGGTCCGCCGCCTGCGACGGCGCCATTAACCCGTCGCGGAGTTCTTGGGCGCCGAGCGGTGCAGCTTCTGCACGAAGGACGTGCCAGGGGGCGCCGCTCGCAGTTCGCACTGTGGCCGTCGAACGGTCGAAGGGTGACGACGACAGCCACCAGCGTCGTTTTTGGGGTGGGCGAGAGAGATCGCCTTTCGAGTGCCACCAGCAACGCCAACGGCGCTGTTTCCAGACTCGCAGCAGAGACAGCGGTACTGGAGGAGGTCTCGCCGCCGCTCCTTGTATGCAAAGTGAAGTTCCATGTCGTCCTCCTCAGAATATTTTTGGTTGACGTATTTTTACAGCGGCCTACGTGCCTCCATTAATACGTACATTGGGGCGCGTTTCTCGCGTGCGTTGCGCACATCACCGCGTTACATTTCCGCAACACACAACCCAGGGGTAGAAAGTCCCCGACACGGGCGGGGAGGGCGGCCGCCCTCCCCGTCAGGATTTAGAGGGGGGCGGGGAGGGCGGCGGTGCCGAGCCGCCGGTAGGGTGGTTTGGGGAGGGGCTCGCGCAGAGAGTCTGTGAGATGGTGGGGCGTGGCAGGGCCGCGGGCCGCGGCGTGGAGCTTAAGAAAGAAAAGGAACCAGCCTGGTGGGCATAGCGATAGCGAGTTGGGAAATTAGTAATGGTCATCCGCCACCCCCACTGTCTAAAATGCGCTTGACAGTATTCAAAAAGGTTTACCCCATTTCCTCGCCCCCCAGTTCCTCGCTCCCCAGTTCCTCGCTCCCCAGTTCCTCGCTTTCTCACTTCCTCGCTTTCTCACTTCCTCGCCTCCCAGTTCCTCGCTCCCCAATTCCTCGCTCCCAAGTTCCACAACTTTCTTCGTTCTCCTCCAGCTGGACGTGTCGTGGAGCGGTGGTAGTGATGGCCGTGTGCACTGCATGCAGGCTTTCTATTACTACCGGTGGCTGGAGCCTGTGACTGGGGCAAACTGATGGAGCGCGTAGGCCTGCCTAAGGGTAGTGTACGTGCAAGTTTCAGACGCATCGCTCATGATGAGAGAAAAATAAATTTTTGAAATTTAAATTTTTGTAACACAAATCAATTTCTTCTACACTGAAGCAATGGAGGCTGGTAAGAACAGTGGCGCGATAGTCCCAGTGTAGCAAGGGTGCACGCACGCACGCACACGCGCACCCGCGCACGCACGCACGCAGTCCAAGTCCTTGCCAGAGCACCCGGTGAGTGCTGAGTGTGTCGGTTAGCGCGGCCCACCATAGACACAGACGGAGGGGAGAAAGTTCGGAACTTGGGAGCGAGGAAATGGGAGGCGAGGAACTGGGGAGCGAGGAAGTGAGAAAGCGAGGAACTGAGAGAAAGCGAGGAATTGGGGAGCGAGGAACTGGGGAGCGAGGAACTGGGGAGCGAGGAACTGGGGAGCGAGGAACTGGGGGGCGAGGAAATGGGGGCATGCCTTCAAAAAGGCATACCGCCAGTTCCTCGGTCCTCGGCATGACAGGGCACGCCAAGGAACATGTACATTCTGATATAGGTAGGAGCGTGGTATCACTGATAACTTCTGTCAGGTCATCTGCTGGCAGAGAAGACCAAGTGGCAAAAACTAATGTGGTTTGTTCCCTCAATCCATTCACTGCGACTTTGAATGGGCCATGGGAATGGGTTGATCAGTTCCCAAAGAGCAATGGCGATGCCGCCGCTATGTACCAAATTTCCCAAGTCATTTCTGGAAGCTGCTGAAATTCAAACTGACTCCCGTACATCATCACAATCAGGATTTGAAGCCCAGCATCGGAAACAGGGAAAACGTGGAAAGCATGAAGAGGACCGAGGAACTGTGAACCGAGGAATTGGGCGCAGCTGGGGGCTAACACAACAAAAACGCTAAAAGTGCCTGCGCTGCGGCGCAGAGATATTTACGTTTCTTATGATAGATTCTTGTCCAACTCCACTCTGCAACATCATGACAATATTCTTAGCTTTGGAAGCAGGAATCTGATGCTAAACAATCAAAAATCGCGAAACAAGAGAAGGAAGCCTAGTAGACCTACCTTTCTGATTTTAAAAATGATTGTAAGTGGTCGAAAATCTCAAAGTGTTTGATTGTGGTTTGTGGTTTATGCATTTTAATTGTTTAGAACAATTGTTATGTGCCAAAGCCGCCGCTGAAATGGCCCAGCATCCATAAATTTCGACAGGGCCCCCGTTCTCCATTGCTCCGATTTCGCCGCCCTCCCCGTCACGAAATCCTGGATCCGTCACTGTTGGCGCCTTTTGCTTTTCGGCCAAACATCACCGTCATACCGACAGTAAGTTGGCACCAAATCCGCGTTGTCTTGAATCGCTCGCTCTAGCGAACGTCCCTTGGGATTGAGAATGTCATAGGAAGGCTCGCATTCGGCGGAGCACTCGAGCAGCTCATGGGTGATGTTCGTCAGGCATGGCACGATCACCTTTCGCAGAGCTAAAATGTACGTCGATGATGCTGGTTCCAGGTACTACGCGACGTCGTTTCACGCTACACATATACACATAGAGCTTCTCTATGAAACACTCCCGGTCAGCTGCTACCGTTTTCCAGTCTGAATATACGTACGGTACGTACGTACAAAGGACGCACCGTCAAAGTGGCCAATGCACATGCTCGTCGCGTAGGCGACGAGTTGCTTGTCGGCGATCGGCAACTCGGTCGCGTTGCACGCCGACGCGCACTGCAGTACCGAGAAGTCGCGCACCCTGGAGAGGACAGCGCAGGGTTGCCGATCCACGCGGAGGCTTAGCAGTCGGTCGGCAGGCACTCACAGCCGGCAGTTGGCACCGATCTCCTTGACGGCCAGCAAGTTGGTGCTGTTGTAGGGCGTGCGCGACCTGAGCAGCTCCATAGAGGCCTGCAGGTAGCCGTCGTCGGCGAAGCAGCCCTGCACGCAGCTCAGGTTCCTGCGGTCCACATCTGCAGGAGCGGAATTCGAGCTTTTGGCGCGTACAGTACATTTTTCAATATTGCCTTAGGGCTTCATGAATAGGGCATATAGGCAGCTGCATAGACTCGAAAGTCCAAATAAAAGGTCGTCGCTTGTCAGCAGTATTTGACCCTGCGACTCACAAATCTCTGAGCCGTTGGTCATTGACGCAACGCAACCGACGAGCATGCAGAGAAGCCACAGGACGGCGTTGGGCATACTGGGATGACTTCTCTCGCGGGCCAAAGACTGCTAAAACGACTTGGAACCACCAGACTGGTTGCGTTCAACACGACGGGCGAAAGCACGTGACATGTACATACCTAGGTGGGTGAGACAGCGGCCTCGCAACGTCTTGTTAACAGCAACCACTCTTCTCAACGGGTATGTATCTGAAACGAGAGAATAATTTATTTTCACGGCTGTTGAAAGCAGCGGAGGAGTTTGCTCTCGCCGCTCCTGTGTCTCGGTTGGTTATAGCTTCGACGTAATTCAAGCTTTCTCATTGACAGTAGGAAAATGTTACCAAATTGCAAGGGTGCGACCTTTATCGTATGGTATTCAAAAAGAAAACAAACAATTCAGCTCGTTATCCTTATGTAGAATCAGGGTGTACGCGTCAGCGTACAACCCTAATATGTGACGACTTGCGCGCGCGAGAATTCGGATTTTCGATCGCCTATAACTTTTGATTGCCTGAACCGATTTGGTCGCGTTATGGCTCAAATGAAGCGCACTCATCGGGAGACCGTATGCGCCACAGCGCGTTTCAATACTATTGCGCGTTAAGGGGAAACGCCCAAAAAGGTTTTGGAATAGTGTCTTTTTTTTTTCTTGTTCTCCACCCAGTTTTTGGAGCACCACTCGCGAGCACCGTGGGCAATTGTGATGAAACTTGGCATGTGTAGCCGACCCATGATGGCAATTTTGCATACCAAAGGAATGGTCTCTGCGTCCTACCAAACTTGAGATATCGCCGATTTTATGCGTTTTTTCGGACATTTTTTTTTGGGGTGGTTTCCACCAAGAGTAAATCTCGAAAAAGTGCCCAATTAACCCCCAATTTTTTTTTATTTCCTTGAACAGTTTCTTATGGGAAGTCTATGCCAAGCCACTGAACCCAAATCTTGATCACTGATAATGAGATATTAGTGATCAAAAATCTCAACCAAAAGTTCCATACCCTATAGGCTCTTTAACGGTGCATCGCAGAGCTTCGCTATAATGGGGAAAGTTGCTTGCCCAGACATGATCTAGACCACTATCAACATTTGAACCAAATTGGACGCACCAAAATACCTCCCCCAATTATACCGATAATGGAAATTGGCAATATTTTGGTGTGGTTAGGTCGGATGGCCTAAACATCAATAATAAAGTTGATCGCCCTTCGATGGAGAACATGTCATTCCTTGAAGTCGACACGATCGGACGCACCAAAATATTTTCACTTCCGGAATAATCGATAAATATCGATATGGGTAGGTGGGATCACTTTGGCTAAAACATGAAAGTTGACCGCCTGCACGTGTAGATCATTTTGATTCTTTACACCACTATGCTCCAACGAACCAATATGGCACTGCAGACGTGCACGCACGCACGCACACCGTCAAATGGGCTGCTTCGCAAGAAACTTGATGTGAGTACGTCGCATCACTTCGGCTAAAACACAAAAGTTGACCGCCTAGTTATAGCGATCATTTTGATTCTTTACATCACTACGCTACGATGCAGCAATATAGTACAACTGCACGCGCACGCACACACACACATAATTTACCAGCAAAGCAACCACAAGTTCCGATGCTCTATAGGCTCTTAAACAGTGCATGACAGAGCTTCGCTATAATGTGAAAGTTGATTGCCCAAACAGATGTTGACTAGCTGCAGCAGTTGGACAATATTGGACGCACCAAAATGCTTTCCCCGTTATACCAAAACTGGGAAATGGCGATATTTTGGTGTGGTTAGGTCGAAGAGACTTGACATCAATAATAAAGATGATCTCCTTTTGATGTACAAGATTACATTCCTTAGAGTCAAGACGCTCTGATGCACCAAAATATTTTCACTTTCAGAAAAAGGGAGCCATATTGCCAAAAGGCGCCTATTGTTGAGCACAGGGGAGACAGCCCTTTTAGCGGCCACTACACGTACACGGCCTGGGTGCAGGACGATAAACTCGGGCAAGTCCAAGTGGGGGGCAGCGGCATGGCCTAGTGGCAAAAAACCGGCCTCTTGCGCGCAAGGTCCTGGGTTCGATTCTTGATGGCGCCACTAGATCGAGGACTTCCCTTTCCATGGATTTTCTCGTGCCATCGCTGCCCTAGATTACAGATGGCGTTCTTCCGAAAGTCTTCCGCTAATTATACGGCTGTAGACGGGAAGGCGTCATGGAGATGGGTAGGCTACATGGGCCATTGACAGGCCTCCTAGCGTCGCCCCAAATCCAACAACAACAACAAGTCCAAGTGGGTGAACGTCGACGACTCCACAGTCGGCCCAAGCAGGGCGTTCCCCGCCGGACTTCCAGGCATGGCACTGCTTCTCCTACAGTCATCTGAATAGCTAAACCATTAGGTTGCGGTGCACATTCTCTCTCTTCTGCTGCTGGACTGGCCATAGTACTCCACCTCGCATCATTTCGTGAAATGCACGTCCGTAGCACGCCACATTCATGCGTACCTATGTACAGGCGTACCTATGTACGTCACATATTCGGCATTTTTTTGTGTGAGCTCACTCACACAGAACGCAACGGCAATCCTTTCACATCTCATTTATCTCTGGTCATTACCATCAACCTGGCACAGCCAAAGTTCCTACCTAAATAATAATCGCACCTTGCTAACATTTGTGAGACGTGGATTGCCACTACAGTTCAGTTAGTGATGTGTAGGTATACATACGGTACTGGCTCCATTCGCCATTCCCCTTTTTGGCATTTCACCCAATAACGCACTGCTCCTATACAAAGTGCTTGCGTCCGTACGTGCGTGCGTGCGTGCATGCGTGCGTGTGTGCGTGCGTGCGTGCGTGCGTACGTCTTCAAAGTGGTCCTTGTGCAAGATCCTGGGGTCCCTCCTGCCTGTCTCGCAACCACGTGGCATTCAGTCATGCGACATACCGTGAATGTGGGGTGTTCCAGTCCAGTTAGGTCCTATAATTGCCACTGCTCCTTTCTATGCACGCAAACACGAAAAAATGCCGAATATGTGACGTGTTGCAGCGTTTGGTTTGGTTTTTATATACGGTTTGTTCAAACTGAAGTTGATCAGCTGCAAAGCGTAAGTGGCTATACATAAATGAGGCATGCCTTAAAATTGATACCCCTCTTTTTCAAACTGGGCTCCAACAAAAGAGCGTCACATATTCACCTTTTTTTCAGCCACCTGCAAATTTTTCCTTAATTCTACTTCGGTTGCAATTTCCGACAGACCCAGGATGCTTAGCAATAAACGCTCTGCGCAGCGGCAGCGGTGATTACACGATGCCGGTGCTGTGCGTGTTTTTCCGTTCCGGTGCAAAAGTCATTAAAAAACAGCATCTTGGCCATTTTTCGGTTTTTTTCTTTGGCACGAATGCTCGGTGACAGACAGTAGGAATTGTACGACTACGTCTTCCCCGCAGCAATTCTTTCCGGACACACGCATAAATAGCCCGAAAATGGCAGAACACTTCATAGCAGGTTCTTTCTGCCCTCTTGGACAACAGTTCACTTCTATGTAGCAACTGCGAAAAGCAAAGACAACGTGGAGAATCAACGACGGGGCGCGCATGGAATCGGCGCTCACTGCTGCAGCTGCTTCTCGATGAGTCGCATTTCGAGCTTGGTCTTTTCGATTTCGACTTGGATCTTCTTGACCTGCCAGTCCAGCTTTTCCAGTCGCTTCTCGTTTAGCCGATCTGAAAGCCGGTGGGGTACGGTGCGCAAGCATGCACGCACTCACGCACGCACGTACGCACGCACGCACGCACGCACGCACGCACGCACGCACGCACGCACGCACGCACGCACGCACGCACGCACGCACGCACGCACGCACGCACGCACGCACGCACGCACGCACCGGCACGCACGCACGCACGCACGCACCGTCGAGTCGGTCGCACTGCCGCTTCTTGGGCTCCGGTTTGGCAGGCTCGGGAGCTGCCTCCGTGTAGCGCAACTCGGTCATCTCCTTGCAGTCTGGATACTCCAGCGCGGGCCTGCTGACGTTGTGACCGGGCCGTCGGAGTGCTCGCACCATCGCGTCGACACTCTCGACCGCTTGTAGATTGTAGTGGCGAGCGACGGCCAGCAGTGGCGTCTTGTCGACAGCCGGGCAATTCTTCAGCACGTGTCGCAGGCCGCAACGTTGCTCGCAAAGCCGGGCGCTGAACGATGGCACACGTGTAGCGAAACATTCGTCAATAGCACACGTACAATTATAGATTTTAGTACCTCTGCTCTGCCTAGTACTAGTACTGTCTATATACCTGGTACTACTGTACTACGCCAATACCGTTAATCACCTAAAGACGCCCCCCCCCGCCCCTTCCAATGACGCCCCCTCCAATCGTTAAAAGATACAATGATTTGCCGTTCAAAGCGGTAGTGTAATTCGATAGAGTTCCACGATCACACTTCAACTGCTACTGCTCAGTCGCTGCACAATGTGATCGGCGCCTAGTGAAATTGCGAAGTTCTACTCATTCGTTGTCTATTGTTAACTGAGTTAACGTATCGCTTTTTTTAACCAGCCATGGGGCGGCTAAACAGCGTAGCGGCCGACAAAAACTCGTCTCACCGACAATAAGTTGGCACCATTTGCGCGTTGTCTTGAAGAAGCGGTTCCTCGAGCGACAGTCCCCTGGGGCTGAGAATGTCAAAGGAAGGTTCGCATTCATCGGAGCACTTCAGCAGCTCATCGCTGATGTTTTTCAGGCATGGCACGATCACGTTGCTCAAGACTGAAAGCGTAATGTTCGATCCAAAAAATGGGATTTGTCTAGAGAAAATCACGAGACAGCTGCCCGGACACTCGGAAATCGACGAGGCTGCATGTCTCTACGTCAAACGTCACGCGTCATGCAGATACACCGCACTTTTACGGTACCATGGGCGAAATCTGAAAAGGGTCCACTAGGCGCTGCTTTATGCTTCCCCGCTTTCCATTGAACTTCGTTGAACAAACAGCACTTTTGCAATAGCAGAAATACCTATTTCGATTTGGTTACATTTGTTTGTTTGTTTGTCGTTCGTTACCATTCCCCCTAATTAGAAGAATATCACCTTCCACCCCCTCCCCTCATGCACCTTTCGACTTTACCTGCGCTGCAGTAGCAGTGTAACCGCTGCGTTACCCTGTTAGCTGTTAGGCCCGGACCTACATAACGGGTTGTGCTTTGAACCAGTTAATTTACTTTTACATTGTATTTTGAACTAAAATAATGGACCACGCGTACAACATCGACCCGCGATATCACTAGAGTGATGATATGTCTGGCTTTACAACATAGCTAAGCTAAGAGAGAGAGACTCTGAGAGAATCTGACACTGCCTGCTCCCTTCGGGGCAATTAATAATAATAATAACATAGCTAAGACTATTTTTCTACAGTACGTACGTACACACGTACAGAGGACGCACAGTCAAATTGTGCGATGC
The DNA here is from genome assembly GCA_030248085.1 of Paralinhomoeus sp. GSCO2_6. Classification (NCBI taxonomy): domain Eukaryota; kingdom Metazoa; phylum Nematoda; class Chromadorea; order Monhysterida; family Linhomoeidae; genus Paralinhomoeus; species Paralinhomoeus sp. GSCO2_6. The sequence goes on from JASAMY010000872.1 coordinate 46,955, forward strand.
ACATGGTCGTCGCGTGGGCGACCAGTTGGCTGTCGGCGATCGGCAACTCGGTCGCGTTGCACCCCGACGCGCACTGCAGTACAGAGAACTCGCGCAGCCTGAAGGACAGCACAGGGTTGCCGATCCACGCGGCGGGATCTCAGGCGAACGAACACGCACAGCTCGCAGGTGGCGCTGATCTCCTGGATGGCCAGCAAATTGGTGCTGTTGTAGGGCAGCTGCGGGGAGCTGTGAAGCGCAAACGACGCCTGCGTGTACCCGTCGTCGGCGAAGCAGCGCCGGACGCAGCTCACGTCCGCACCGTCCGCATCTCAAAGGAACTCACGCCGCTTTTGAGCACACCGTATATCAGCCTTCCACCCCCCCCCCCAAGCCCGCCCTTCAGGGTTTGACGCGGCTGAATTGCCTAGGTGCACTCGTGCCGTTTCAAAATGGAACATAGGGACACGAGTGATTTTGTGCAGTGCTCCACGTGCAGGCGGTAACACTTCGGAAAATTGTGAGATTTACCGACTACCCCACAAGCATTTTGCATGCGGAAAAGTAGGTCCGCTAGGCACGTTTCTTCTCCAACCACATCCTTGCCCTTTCCCCCTCCAGTTCACGCATATTTCGTGAAGGGGAATGGATCAATTCCCTCGCCCGCCAGTGTCACGTCACCCTTCATTTTTTTTTTCTACCTCTACAACTCACAGACGTCGCTGTCATTCGCCACTGACGATACATGACCGACGAGAGCGCAAAGAATCAGTAGGGCGACGACGGTCGGCATATTTAGATGACTACTGCTTGCTTGTGTGCCTGCTATAGTACAGTTACTTTTAGTTTAACAGCGCGCCAAACACTGCTGGAACGACGACGCATACACTGGCGGACTTTCAACAGACAGACGTAGGTGTGTATAGCTGGGGTGAAATATAGCGGCCACCAGACGTTCACACGACGTCTTTTCAACAGCAGTGACGCCTCATCCATCACCAGTTTGAAACTAGCGAAGAATTTGGGAATTCGCGCGGCTGTTCCGAAAATGGAAAACGGAGCTCTCCCATGGCAAAACAGAAAGAAAACAACAGCTAGTTGCGACGGTGCTGTGTTCACAATAAAAAAAAATCAGCTGCCTAGAACCGCTTCTGCAATTCAATGCAATTCAATTCAGAACCGATTTCTCTCGATGCTTCTATAAATAATCACTTACCTACCAAAATGCCCAACGCAACGACAGCGCTAACGTTGCGTTCAATCTTAACCATAGTCTACCGTACATGTACATGTACAGGGTGTATCAAAACTATATGCTCCCCCCTAGGGAAATACTGGTTAGACGGATTTTGCTGAAATTCAACGTACGTGTAGGCCCAACAAAAATACATGACCAAATTAAATTTCACACAAATCGAACAAGCGAGCGTCGAGATAGGAGCAATCATCCAAGGTACAGTGAAAAATCTTGCTGATGTCACCACTTCACCCGTTTCTTGGAGAATCAGCAGTGGTGGGCCGACGTCAGATCGGTCGGTGATGACCAAGTCATGCGGCTCTCTGTTCCAGTGCTCGGTGAACCATCGTTCCGATCGCTACAGCTGCTGAGGCCTGAGCCACCCAATTTCTGGTGATGAACTGTGCACCTGCGTCGCGTGCATTCGGAAAGTGACTGCAGCCGCTTCATCGACGAGACGCACTTGGGCAGTGTCGTTGACCTTTTGTAAGCGCGACATGGCCCTCGACACTCGTTTAAAACAATTGTTTTCCATTCAACGAGAAATTGTTGCCATAAAACACACCGTAATATTTATTAAGGAAAATTTTGCAGGTGGCTGCAAAAAAAGGAGAATATGTGACGCTCCTTTAGGCCCAGTTTGAAAAAACGCGGTATTAAAAGTAGCCACTTCATCAGATGATCAACTTCAGTTTGGACAAACCGTGTATAATCGAACCAAGCGCAGCAACACGTCACATATTCGGCGTTTGTTGTGCTCGCTTGGATCACTGGAAAGGCAGTCCAGGCTGCATGAGGACCGAGGCCTTTCATTCCTTGGACTCAGAGACGAGAGCGGGCCTTGTCCTTGACTGGACGTCTACAGATGGCAGTTCCGTCCGTCCATAGGCACAGGCTAACAGAAGCGGAACAAAAATGAACGAGAATCGAAGATTGAATGTAGGGTATACAATGTACTTGGTACTCAAGATCGTGAATTGATGGTGCATATCACTTACTGTAAGGGCAAGCCACATATTAAAAATTTAAGATGGGCAGGGTAGCGAAATTATTTATGCAGAATCTTTGGCTGTGTGCCCTGTCCATCCAAACGATGCCTAATGAATGATGCGCATCGTCAGAGAGATGAAAGAGTTTGTGAGGGTGGATTGATAGTGGTAGTGTTGTGGCTGTGTGCGATGGCTCGCACAACAAACGCCGAATATGTGACGTGTTGCTGCGCTTGGTTCGATTATACACGGTTTGTCCAAACTGAAGTTGATCATCTGATGAAGTGGCTACTTTTAATACCGCGTTTTTTCAAACTGGGCCTAAAGGAGCGTCACATATTCTCCTTTTTTTGCAGCCACCTGCAAAATTTTCCTTAATACAGTGTTTTTTCGTAAAAGAAGATTAATCAAAAACTCACAGATACACACATACACACGCACACACATATAAACCCACAGCAGCAGACCAGAACGGACGCATGCTCAGTGTTGCACCATAAAGCTTATGAAAAGCGTGTACCACTGTACATATTGTGCGTGCGTGCGTACGTGCGTGCGTGCGTGCGCGCGTGCGTGCGTGCGGGTGTGCAGATGTGTCATTTTCATGTATCAGGGGTAGAGTTGGGAAAAATACGTTTTGACTTTGGACCGACGTATTTTTTTGAAAAAATACGGTATTTTTTTGAAAAAATACGTATCTTTTGTATTTTTTTAGAGTACGTATGTACATGTACCATACATCATAGTAAGCCGTCAGCGAAGTGTCCAAAGCTTAGAAATCGGTGCATACGAACGCTGCAACGCTGTAAAACTGCGCAAGCACGCAAATGGACGTGTAGAAGTGTGTGTGCGTACGTGTGTGTGAGAGGTGAGTGTGTGGTGAGTGGTGCGTAAGCGGAGTAATGAGCGACCAGGAGATTTGGCATCCAACAAAGTGAGCCAAGAACGCGACACAGGGCGCGACGCAGAAATTTAGGGCGTGAAGAGGAGCTAGCAATAGCAAAAGGTAGCAGAATCAATTGTTGGGTCCGTGTCCGCTGCATCCAAAACCTACTGTGAGCAAAACCTAAGCGTCGTAAGAATAATGTGATGTAAAACAAATCGTTTTTTGAGAAGTCTACCCATCACACAACTCACAAAATGCTGTTCAATGTAAGGTACATTGATTAACAACAAATGTTTTATTATCTATTGCAGGCTGATTCAACAAAATACACGTTTACGACTCCGAATTACGAATATGACCTTACGATTGCGACTACGACCGTATTTTTTAAAAATAAGATACAGGCGGCAACGTATTTTCTCATACTATAATCGCCGTGTTTGTATGTATGTATGTGGGTGTGTATGTGGGTCCGCACCTGGATCTCTGGAAGGAGGGATGGTGGGAGGGTGGTATATGTGTTATAGTAATAGTCGGTAGGTGGTGACGTGCAATTGCACTCGGTGGCCCTGCTGTACTTCCCTATAAAAATATATGCAGGGTTTCTATTTCTACTGGTGGCTGGAGCCTGGGGAGGGGGCAAACAGGTGGGGCGCGTAGGCCTACACAGGGGTAGTGTGCACGCCGAGTTTCAGACCTGCAGCTTTCAAGACAAGAGAGAAATAAATTTTTGAAATGTGAATTTAAGTAACAAAAATATATTTCTCAACGCTGGGTCAATGGAGACTGGTGAGAACTGTGGCGCGATAGTCCCAGTGTACTAAGGGTGTGTACGGACTTAGTGCCGGACCGATCCGATTTGGCGAAGTCCAAGGTCGTGATCGACTTCAACACCAAGTCCGTTGAAGACCATGTACTGGTCAGAGTGCGCCAGCGCCAAATTGTTAGAAAACAGTCGAGCGGGACTCTGAGGCACGCACACACACATGGCATGGTCGAGAGCCACTAGAAGACCATGATGAAGATGGTCAGCGACTTACTGCCCAACGCTTTCTGTGTGAACACCACTGCACACAAGCTCACACACAGCACCCACACAGAGATGCTTCTCACTCACACACACTGTGGCATATGTACTGGCACACGACTTGCGCTTTTCACCAGGGGCGAGCCGCGAAGCGGTGAGCCCAAAGGAGGCGAGGCGCGCAGCGCCGAGCCCGCTAGCGTCGCGAGCCGCAAAGCGGCGAGCGACCTAGCGCGTGAGCGCGCGCCGAAGGCGCGCGCGAGCGCGCTAGTTTTCAAAAAAATACGTGTATTTTTTTGAAAAAATACGTTTGAAAAAATACGCGCCCAACTCTAATCAGGGGCTGTAGCGAGCATTCGTCCATAAATATTTTTCCTAGCTTAAAAAATTACCAAAATTCTGGTAAAAGAACCTAGAAATGAGACAAAAAATGTGGAATGGACTGGAGACACTGCAGTAAAGCAACGCTGATGGGTTTTCCAAGGGGACACGTGCAAAGGCACAGGCAGGCGTTACTGGGATTCGAACCAGCGACCTCTTGATTTAGGGAACATGGTAAAAAGAAGAATGTGCCCAGTAAACCAAAGCTGGCATGTAGCAAGAGTCCCTCCGGCGATTTCATTTTTTGATGTGGAGCATAGATGCCTGCGAGGTTTCCGTCCAATTGATGCAGGCGCGAGTGAGCGACGAACCAAGAAGCTTGTTATGTAAAGTGGGTTCCTGCAATCTCCAAAAACTTCTCGGTAATGCACAAGCGTATTGAAGCGTGTTATGACTTAATCGATTCCCCCTTTGAATGCGCTTCTTTTGAGCTATCACGCACCAGAATTCGTTCAGGAAATGAAAAATAATGCACGATCATAGTTCCAAATTTTGCCCAAAATGGGGGTGCGCCAAGAGGGTCGAGCTGCCAAACATGGAAATCGGAGCGCTCCCATTCTCGAAAGTGGCCTATTCCAGGTCCAGACGAGTAACTTTCATCATTACAGCACAGCTCTGCGACGAACGGTTGAAGCGTCTATAGCTAACAAACTTTTGGAACAAAACACCTAAAAAATGGCCTTTCGAAGAGGGCTGACAGCGACACGGGCATCGGAGCGCTCCCATTTGTCGAAAGTAACCTATTCCAAGTCCGGACGATTAACTTTTGTCATTACAGCACAGCGGTATCACGAACGGTTGAAGCGCCTATAGGTCACAAACTTTTTTTGGTCGGATTTGCCGAAATTTTGGTTGCCAATATCTCATTATTTGGTGAGAATTTCAAATGTCATGCAAGCGCCCCAGACATTCTTTGTAAAGCTGTTCACGAAAATCAAAAAACATTTGGGGGTTTACTCGGCTTTTTTTCGACTTTTACTCTTGTCGGGTTTTGGCCAAAATAAAACGACTGTTTCGAAAAATGACCAAATCGGCCATAACTATAGATCCGAAGCACCTAGATAAATTTTACCTAGGGGCACAAAATTGCGATCATATACCACGTGTTCACGCCAAGTTTCGTCAACATCGACAGCAGTGTTCCAGAGCGGCGACCCAAAAAGTGTGTGCAGAACAGGAAAAAAAAACACCACTTTTTCGGAACATTTTCGGACATTTCGTCTTAATGCGCTCGAGTACCGAAACGCGGGATGGCTTATTCGATTCCGGTCTAGAAGGCGGTTCTTTTGAGCTATCATTCGTCACAATCGGTTCAGGCAATCAAGAGTTATAAGCGACTGAAAATTCAAAGAACCGCATTGAAGAAGTTGTCACATATTAGGGTTGTACGCTGCCGCGTACACCCTGATACGCAAAACCAACTTTTTTCTCACTGTACCTTGGATGATTGCTCTTATCTCGACGCTCGCTGGTTCGATTTGCGTGAAATTTAATTTGGTCATGTATTTTTGTTGGGTCTACATCTATGTTAAATTTTAGCTAAATCCGTCCAACCAGTATTTCCCTAGGGGGGGGGGAGCATATAGTTTTTGATACACCCTGTACACACGCACGTACCACAGCAATAATGCACGCCCTACAGAGTAACCAACAACCCGCACCTACCAGTCTACAAGGTGATCATTGCGTGTGCTTCGATCGTTGCATGTGCTTCGAACAAAAAAAAAATTCAACGCCTGAGTTTTTCCTTCCAATTTCGGGTTCTGTGCTTTCATGCCAAATGCCTCCTACAATGTATCGACGGGTCAACCAGCTTACGAACGCAACCCAAAACGTCTGCCAAACCAGAAATTTCACTCAAACCGTCCTAAATGTTCAAACAGTCAGCTTGGAATATTAAAATCAACCAATTTCCTAGGCCAACAAGAGGGCAACGAAGCGAGTATGACCGATAAGAGAGAGAGGCACATCATCTTCGTGGATGGTCCGTGGGGGGGGGGGGTTCTAATGGAGAGGCATGGTCTACTCCTTGACCGCCGCCTTGTCGGTCATGTGCTCTCCTCCCTCGAGGACGCCGCAGGCGGCGATGACCACCTTCTCCTTGGGCTTATCGCCGCGCGACGTGGGCGCCTTTTCGATCTTGCGGACCACGTCCATGCCCTCCAGCACCTGTGATGATGACAACTGCGTGCGTGTGTGTGTGCGTGTGCGCGCGCGCGCGCGTGAGATGTGCTGCTCGCTCACTCAATTGCATCACGCTTTTGGGTCGGCACGCACGCACTGGCACGCGCGCACGCACGCACGCACGCGCACACACGCACAAACGGCAGACGCACTGACCTTGCCAAAGACGACGTGGCGACCGTCGAGCCAGGGCGTCTTCACGGTGGTGATGAAGAACTGACTGCCGTTCGTGTTGGGTCCTGATATCGATTTGAAAAATTTTAAATTAAATACAAAACTTCCATTATTCCCAACAACCCACCAGCGTTGGCCATGCTCAGCCAGCCCGACCCATAGTGCTTCAGGTCGAAGTTCTCATCCTTGAATTTCTCGCCGAAAATCGATTTGCCCCCAGTGCCGTCGTGATTGGTGAAGTCGCCGCCTGCGAAAATGGACAAAATTGTATAAAAAGTATAAAAATGTTACAGAAGTTGTTTTAAAAAGTCCAATGGAAGACGCCGCCATTCGTCTGTGGTAACTGGTAGGAATGCCCCCACTAAGAACTGACACGCAGCCCCGGAATACACCACTCTCCTTACCTTTCGAAAGGGCAAAAAAATCTGCTCGCCTTTTTTGTCCTTTTCCATGCTTTCACGTCCGTACACACCGAGCTAGCGCCATTTCGACGCTCTAATCTGACGCTGGCGTGTGGGGGGGGGGGCCTCCGAAGAGGGGTCACAAATCGCCCAGGGGGGCCCTTCTCTTCCTTCCTTCCCGCACCCTGGATCATGAAGTCGGGTATGACGCGGTGGAAGCTCGAGCCCTTGTAGCCGAAGCCCTTGCTGCCCTGGGCCAACTCCACGAAGTTCCTGGCCGTGTCGGGCACGACGTCGCCGAAGACGCCCACGACGATCCGACCCAAAGGCTGGCCGCCCATCTCCATGTCGAAGTAGACGCGCTGCGTCACCTTCACCTGCTCGGCCGAGGCCTGAAAAAAACAAACAGAAGCTCTCAAGGTATGGGTGCTTGCGTGAACCAATAGATACTGTTATATGCTGACCCTATTTATTACGTGATCTCTGTATCCATCGCAATAGTGTCGCATCGCATCGCAATGCGTCGGCTAGTAGTGTTGCTCACGTGCGATATCTCGTTAGTCGTTGCAGTGGAGGGTTACGACACCACAGATACTTAACGAAAGTTACGAAACCAGGTATTCTAGCCGTACACAAAGTTGCGAACCCTCTCTTGAGTTCGACAAAAGAAAAAAACTGACCAGAAATCCCGCCGCTCCGAACACGGCCAACGCCAGGTAGAGGGTCGTCATGACGAGAGCTACGACCAACGACAAGTACAACACTTTAGGCAGTCGCATAAACCGAGAATATTTCGCATTTTCCCCATTAAAAAGGTTGAAAATAAATCTCCAGAAAAACCCTCGCAACAAGCGAACGCAACGAGCAGCAGCTTGTATTCCCGCCCATCTGGCGAACACAACGGAAAACACCGTAAGATTCTCAGATGACGTGGTGCGCAAACAAACTAACGCTACCAGCGGGCTGGCATTGGCTCGATCAACTCCCGACTATCCGTGAAAAACACCATCCGTAGTGTCCGATCGGTATCGATCGATTGATCCAGCTCCCACGATCACATGGTCAAGGCCATGATCGCGTTCACGATGTCGTTGTCGGCGTCCTTGAGCGCCTTGACCGCCTTGCGCCGGCTGACGTTCGCCTGGGACATCACCAGCTCGATGTCCTTCTCCTCGATGCCCGTCGTGTCCAACTCCTCGCCCCCAGCGCCGCCGCCCGCGCCACCGCCGCCGCCGTCAGCGCCCTCCTCGCCGCTCTCCTCGTCCTCCTCCGCCACCTGAGGATGCAGAAGAGAGACTGGGCGCAGGCCGACACGGCAGCCAAAGGCAGGTAGACAAGGAGGGCAGGTAGGCACGCACAGACACGCATCAGCACCCTACACATCGCCATGGCACGCACGCCCCTCGCTCCAAGCAGCCCAGAGGCAGTGCAGGCAGTCGTCAAGCACGTGTCTCCGTCCGTCCACCTACCGCCTCCACTCCCTTGGCGCCGTAGGCTGCGGCCGCGAGTCGGTTGACCGCCGCCGCCTGCGCCTCGGCGGAGCCGCCGCCCGCGGCGGCGGCGGCCGCGAGGGCGGCGGCCGCCTGGGCGTCCACGCCGCCGGCGGGGCCGCCGGCGGCGGCGCCGGGCTTGCAATTCGCGGGCGCGAGGGGCGCCGGCGCGCCCAGGTCCTCGATCTTGGCCTCGCCGAACACGATGTACGTGTCGCTGCCTGCGGCGGCGGCAATGGCATCGTATGCGAATGTATACGCACAATGCAAAGCGCAGACTGACACTGCGTGTGTGTGCGCGTTGCTGCAGGAAGAGAGAGGGCGAGGCGACTACCCCCCCCCCCCCACCCCAAGGTCAACACGCACAATGCATAGACGCAGTGCGTACCTAGGCAGGCTGCTCAAACAGGAGAGTAGGAGGCGACGCTGGGTCGGCGCCCCAGCAAATAAAGGACTACCTAAGGGTCACAGCCAGTCAGTCACTACAGCGCACACTCGCATACGGAGAGGGGGGGGGGTGTACGGTGACCAACTGCGTGCGTGCGCTTGCTCGCTTTTTGTTGTTGTTGGATTAGGGGGCAACGCTAGGAGGCTGCCAATGGCCCATGTAGCATAGCCATCTCCATGACGCCTTCCCGTCTAGACTCTAGAGCCGCGCAATTGGCCAAAGACCTTCGGAAGAACGCCATCTATATATATTCTAGGGCAGCGATGGCACGCTCGCTCGCTCACCAGGCGACTTGTAGACGTCCGGTTTGTTGACGACGAAGAGAATGTTCTTGGAGCGGCGGATGCAGACGCGCGAGACGCCCTGAACCGGTTTCAGGCCGAGCTTCTGGAAGAGCTTCCGGGCCTTCTTCTCGCTACGGGACTGCTTCGCGCCGTCCGCCTTCGCTCCGGCCGCGGCCTCCTCCAGCTAAAAGCGCTCCTCCCACCGAAATCATATAAATACTGACAACCCCCCAGCTCAAAGCCGAATTTACCAGGCTGTGCGTGGGGGGGGGGCAGGAATTCACGACGAACATTGCAGACTTCCATCTGTTACTGGAAATCCTGAGAAAACGCCTAGGGAGGGAGGGGGTGTGCTTTTCACCTCTAATAAATGCCCTTCCCTCAGACGGGGGGGGGGGTACCTGTTCCGTGAGTCCGGCCGCCTTGGCTACGTCCTTCTGCTGCTGGGTAACGCCGCCCCCCTCGGCGGCGGCCCCCTCCTCGAGGCCGGGCATCTCCTCGTCCCCGGAGTCCGAAGACACCTCGTCCGAGTCGCCGTCGGACGTCTTCTGCGCTGCTGCCGCAGCCACCTTCTGCGCCTTCTGAAGGAAAAGGGAATCACACAAAAGTACAGTAGACTGTGCTCTCGGGGCAGAGCAATAACACAGGAAACTGGAAACGGAAGGCAGGCGCTAAAAGTCCCCCCCCCCTCGCCTTCTCTCCCTCGGCCTGAGTTTGGCCCGGATTAGAGGCATGCACTCACTCACAAGCTAATCCAGCCGAAGCTGCAATACAGTACGCCACAAAACGCTTCACTCCTTTTACAGAACATTCAGCACTCACATCTACGCATAACAGTGCAAACCAAATGAGACGGTGCTCATGACCAGTCATAAACTGAACATTAACACAATTTGAACACAATACTGTATGCAAAATGAACATTTACCTTCGACTCAGTGGCTTGACTGGGCATTTTCAGTGTTCAGTTTCAGTTGACTGCCTAACGCCTTTCAAAAACCCGCTTCTGAGTCACAAACTTTTCTCAAACACACTGACCTGTACATTTTTATAATCATAAGATTTCACAAAATCACCAGGCGACTTTCGGATATTTCACAGCTCTTTTTCAACAGAAAACACTACAACTCCTAGAACCGTTTATTCCTTCGTCCCACGCGCGAACCGCTGACGCACACAACGACACAAATAGGGCGCACAAAACTCGGTCGAAAACAAATCCGTATGTATGTGCTACTTTAGGTGGATCTTCGACGCAACAAATTCGCGTGCCTGTGTGTGCGTGCGTGCTTGTGTGCATGTGCGTGTGTATCTGCATGGTGCAACGGGTCGGGTAAAAATCGCGCCGACAATACGAAAGTTCGCGCCAGGAAAAGACACCAAATTCGACATGACACTGGGAAATGAACACATGTGGTGGTACGGTCCAGTTTTCGTTTCCACGTTTTTTTGCGAAAATCTCGGCATTTCCTGCGTGTTTTTTTGTTGTTGTTGTCGGAGAAACTGGACTGAACCAGATTGAGAGGAGGAAGAAAGGGAGGGGAAGGGCAAAGCCGGAATTCTCGAGCAAAGTAGAAAAAAAGCCTTTTAAGAACAGAAGACCAGACGCAACAGAGGCGGGCGGCGGTGGGGTTCCCTCAACACGCATGAGCCACTCTCATCGCGGCACGTGACGCAATTTGCTTGTTCGCTCATTGTCGCCTAGGTGGCAACAACATAGGAACCGCAAACGACAGAGCGCAACACCTATATCACATGCCGTATATTGTAGTCTCCGAACTCTTGCTAAACAGCGACCGAACAGGGGGGGGGGCAAAAAAAGAGACGGTAGCGTGTGGGAAGTAGCTAGCGTCTACTTATATGTGTATACATACTGACAGAGGGCTGCCAACCATCCATCACATTCGAAGAATAGGCCCCCAGGTGCTGCATACAGTTTTCTCGGGGCTATAGAGATGAAATACGCGTCACAGGCGTTCCACAGTGGGGGACAACCTCTCCACACGAACATAGATATTATTTCGCGTACATGGGCATGTGGGGGAGAAAGTCGCGTGTACGCCTCGCCTCGACAGGCAGCAGGCTAGTCGCGCCAGGGGGGGTATTACTACTCGTTTTTCTTCTCCAGATGACTTGGGCCTTTTATTAGGCTTTTCAGGCCTCTACTACTCATTGCCGAAGCCCTCGGTCTCCTCGATGGCTCGGTTGAGCTTCTCGCAGAGTTGCTCGTAGCTGCGATAGGGCGGCAGGTCGAGGCGGTTGAAGCAGGTGTGACTGCGTGGCAGCCAGTTCTCCTTGCCCACGCGCTCCACGCAGAACAGCTGCGGCCCCGTGTTGCCTGCGCGCGCACAGAGAGGCCATGTACGTGTGAGCGTGTGCACGTTTGTGCGTGCCTCAGTCCGCCCTTACCCATGAGCTCGGAGAAGCCCCCCACGGGCACCCTGCAGGTGCCGGTCACGAACTGCAGGAGGCGAGCGCGCTTCTCGTTGTCCAGACTCCGCACGAACTGCAAGCGTCACGCACGAAAACGCACTCCCACCAACCGACAAGCGTACGGGAACGCACGCACCTGCCAGAACCACTGGACCTGCTTGCTCTGCGGCGCGTAGTGCCTGTAGACGGTGTTCCGCTGCCAGTCGTCCACGTCCACCTCCACCATGCCGCACAGCAGCAGCTATAATAGCGACAATTGCTTTGGGTAAACAGTGGACCTGGCACCCCACTTTGGATGATAAAGGCTGACTCTCTCTCTCTCTCTCTCTCTCTCTCTCTCTCTCTCTCTCTCTCTCTCTCTCTCTCTCTTTCTCTCTCTCTCTCTCTCTCTCTCTCTCTCTCTCTCTCTCTCTCTCTCTCTCTCTCACACACACACACACACACACACACGCGCACGCACGCGCGCACGCACGCACCTCTAGTTCTCGCTCGTCAAAGTACTGCAGCCAGTTGATGGGAAAGACAGAATTGAAGCCGCTAAAGAAGGACTCCATCTGCTCCTTGACGCCCCGCTCGAAGCGCCACTCCACCAACAGGCTGAATAAACGTTTAATTCGGTGAAATTACTATATGAAAAACGTCTAAGCAAATCATACGCCCAAGAAAATTGACGTTGAAAACGCAAAACACCGGTCAAAGTGCACAATTTCCTAAAGAAAATGCAAAATCGTCAAAAAAACGGAAAAAGTCACCGACTTGAGGTACTCCTCCTTGTTCTCCTCCATGACCTTGATGTCCCTGCCGCCCTCCTTGAGCTCGTGGGTCTTGACCTCGCCCAGCAGCTCGAAGTCCACCACGAAGTACAGCTCCATGTCGCACTCGTCCACGTCGTTGTCTCTGGAAAAAGACGTGCAATGCGACAAAACGATCGGAGAAGAGATCAGCACGTGATCAAGATCAGCACGTGATCAAGATCAGCACGTGATCAAGATCACGAGATGTGATCATCGGGACTCGATCAAGCGTGCAGAAGGCACTTGATCCGGTTGGGAAGGAGGTCGGCGTACAGGAGGCAGAAGGTGGTGCCGTAAATGGGAAAATTCGTCCTATGAGGTGAGGGGGGGGGGGGGGGGTAATTGTGGGGGGGGGGGTACGAGCATTGAAAAAGTTGGGCTTGGAACGCTGGCATTACGGAAGGGGGCGATAGACTGCAAAGTCCCAGGGAGGGCTAACAAATGATAGAGATAGAGTGTCCCAAGGATACACGCGAACCAAAATCGATCAGTCAATCGATACCACCAATCGCACGCACGCGCGCGCGCACGCGCATACTTGATCCACATGACGGATTTGTAGAAGTCGCTGTCGACCGTCTCCAGGTCCTTGACCGTGAGCTTGCGGCCCAGCATCTTCTTGTAGAAGGGCATCGTGAAGCCCGTCGAGATGAACTTGCCGTGGAACAGCGCCTGCAAAGGCATGGTTTCTGTTGTTTGCGTCAGGGCCTCTCTCTGGTCACACATGATGGACCGCTGCTAGTGAGAGATGAGACCCAGTCAGCACGATCCTGGGGGGGCTGGCTCCGAGGGACCTAACAATTCCAGGGCTAGCTCCGGGCCCAGGAATTGTTAGGTCCGCCGCTAGCCGGCAGCTCAAGTGACGCCCCAGGACAGACAGCTACTTGGGGAGACCAACCTGCTGTCCAGAGGGGCTCCGAGCATGTTCAGTGTCAGTCTATTGGCCAATGTTGCTGGGTGGATTGCTGGCCAATGGCCCATATATGACGGCCCATATATGATGGATGGGCCAATGTTGCTGGCCAAGTGGATTACCGCTAGGAGCCCGTCAATGGCCCATATAGCGTACTCATCTCCATGACGCCTTCCCGTCTGGAGGCACTTGCGGCCAAAGACATTCGAAAGAACGCCATCTGCAATCTAGGGCAGCGACAGCACGGGAAAATCCATCGAAAGAGCTAGTGTCTAGTCTAGTCCTCGGTCTAGTGGCTCCATCAAGAATCGAACCCGGAATCGTGCGTGCGCGAGAGGCCGATTCCCTACCGCTAGGCCATACGCTGGCAATATTCGTCCATAACACTTAGGGGGAGGGGGGGGGGCGAAAAAAGGAGGGGGGGACAGATATACCATGGCGATGAAGCGTCCGATGAACTCGAAATACTTGAGGTGGTCGGGGTTGACAAAGGAGGCGGGGTTGATCTGGAGACTGTAGTTGTTGTTGCTCGCGTACATGAAGAGACAGTACATGGGGTTCAGCACTTCGTGCGACAACTGGAAGAACCACTCTCTGCAACAACAAACGCGGTGTGTGTGTGCGTGCGTGCGTGCGTGAGCGTGCTACAGAAGTTGCCGATTTGCCTATACACAGTACGCAGTACTGCGTCCTTACGATCACTACTGTAATGTACCTGGCGACGCCACCGTAGTCCAGGCCTTCCTCCCCCTTGAACTGTATATACAGCCGTCGGCGTAGGTCCACCGGATTCTTGCGGGTAATCTGCCAATTATTTTTTGTAATTTCGTCGTGATATATTCGCCACAAAAAATAGAATAAAAACGCAAAAATAAAAAACCCCACCTCCGCAAAGGAGTCCTCAAACAGCGCGCCGCGGGACACCGTAATCTTGACGTGGTTGGGCACGCTGTTCGACTAAAGAGATTTTAAGTTTAAGTTTGAAAAATGTACCCATAGATCATACTACACACAAAAATATAATCACAAATCAATTAACCAACCAGACACAGATAACGGAACTGGGCGATCTTCCAGCGAAAGGTACGCTCGAACGCGCTCGAGCCAGTGACGCCGGTCAAATGACTAAAATTTAAATCGATTTCTCATTTCAATTAGAATAGAATTACTTCAATTCCAGCGAACGCAGTCAAAAATACTCTATTCGCTCCCGTAAACGTTTCGCATACAGCGGAAAAGTTTAGGGCGCAGAAAATCTTCAGTAGATACCTGACAATGCGGCACAATTAAAAAAATGTTAGAAAAGTTTCGAGTACTCCGGAATCAAACAAAATCAATTGAACAATATTCTTTCCAAACCAACCCCACGGGCCTTCCGGTCCTGGGATCGTTGTAGGTGGTCGATTTGGTGTTGTGATCGATAAAAAAGGGCACGCCTTGTTCGGTGAAACGCATCTCCCAGCCGTCCGGCAGTGGCTGGTCGGGAATTCTGCAGAGGGATTTAGTAAGGAAATTGACTAAATTGACAAAAAAAAAGTCGAGGAAACGCGGGCGAACGCACGGACGGGATTTCGATCCCGGGAGGGCGTCTGAGACCATCCATGGATCAATATTCCACTCAATCAATAGAACATTGATTTGATCCTGGGGGTACGGAAACGAGAAAGAAATCGGGGGTCCGAATTCATGGGCTTAAAATAGGTCAGAATAAGGTATGACATAGCGTGCTCTTTAGCTGTTTTAGGGTACAAAACATCGCTAGAGATTCCCATTAATTACCCATTAATTCATATCATTTCTTACTATTTTTTTTTTCAATTTTAAACAGGTTGGCAACAATGTTAGAAAATTCTGGACGGGTTGGAGGGGGGGGGCTATTTCCGACTGCCGAGACACGCACCCCCGGGTCGTGGATCTAAACAGCTTGGAACCCTTTTGAACAATTCTGGGGGGGGGGGTTGCCGGGGGGGGGGACCGGTGACCACGGAGGCACGTACCCCTGAGTCCTGGGGTCCTCCCACTGGGTGGTGCGGTTGACGTGATTAACGAAGTAGGTCCGACTCGTGTTGGCGTCGCGACGCTTCTCCCAGCCCTCGGGCAGCGGTCCCAGCGGGTCGTCCGCCGCCTGAGCCGCGCCGTTCTGCAATTTGTCAATTTAATTTAATTAAATTCCATTGAACACTATGGTTCGGCAGAGGTCCACAAAAGTCCACAAGTTTCTAGTTTTTTTCCCCGCATTATTCGGTACCATGCATATTATCATTATTCTCATAATTATATTCTCAATTTCTAAGAAAAGATCTTTCGAAAGGTAGGCTGAAAACAACTTTCTCACTGCGGGGTATTTCCTCGCTCATTGCCCGCTTTCCCATTCCATTGTGTTGTGTCTGCTTTCATTTTTTTCGTCGTTTTTTTTCTCTAATTGTTGCGCGATTTCACACTCTCCGTTCCACTGCACTAGCAGCCAGATGCTCATCTCTACTAGCTAGCTGGCGACTTACGAAGAGGAAGCGGCGGTCGAAGTTTTCCCGGGCGGTCGTTCGATTGTTCTGCCACTGCTGATGCGCGTTGAGCATGTCGGCCGTGGGCCGCTGCCACGTGGTCGTCCGCGTGTTGTGGTCCACGTAGTAGACCCGGCCGCGCGGGTCGCGACGCATCTCCCACCTGAATCAATATCCAAAGAAAGAAATGCATCGAAATACCAACGTGAAACAGAAATTGAAATAGAAAACAGAACAGAGAATCGAAATCAGCGACGTTTAGGAGTGGATCTTTTTTTACCATGGGGCCCCCGTCAAAATCGACGTACAAAAAACACTGAGAGGAAGGGGGGGGGGGAGTCGAAATCTAAATTCGAAACCCACCAAGATCGGAATACCTCAAAAAGCTATTTTACGCTATTGACGAATTACTCGCCCCGATGCCCAAGCCCAACGCTTCGTGACCCCTTCCCCGCTCAATTCGCCAACTATCTACAATAATACGGTAGCAAAACACGCAGAGTCAAATAGACATGCAGTCGTGAGCCCAATCTATCCTTGGCTGTGGGTGTTTCCAGTGGGCACATTGTGGGGGATGACGCGTCGACAAAGCCACAGACGGACAAACAAACAGACAGACAGACCCCTGTGGCAGCGGCTCGTTGCTGGGTCTCTCCCAGGTGGTGCTCTTGGTCGTGTGGTCCACGTAGTAGGTGCGGCCGTAGTGGTCGAAGCGCATCTCCCAGCTGAAATTGCGATTTATTAAATGACAAAAAAAACACTATTTTCCAGACAATTCATGGCAACATGGATTTCCGTCTTTGTCGCACAAAAAAAATCGGGACCGCGTCTCGCCCGCGATGGTGGTTCTTCCATCGCGTTTGTTTCATTTCCGTTAATAGAACATGCCTAATTAATTAGTTAATTAATTAATTAGTCCTACCCGTCCGGCAGCGGCTCCTCCTCGTGACTGGGGTGGCGCACCACCGCGCTCGCGGGGCCCATGATCGTGTCGCGTTTCCCGCCTGCGGTCACCGGGGTCTCTTGGGGCCTAAAAAATTGAGGCAATTTGCGCAATTAGACCTCACACGCACTGACCTGCCGTTGGAACCAGATGGCGTGTCAGAGGCGACGCTCGGGTTGAGCAGCGAACTCGACGAAGACGGACCCGGAGCCGAAGTCGAGCCTCCTTGCTGGCCTGTGCGTCCGTGCGTGCGTGTACGTGTGTGCGTGCGCGTACGTGCGTGCGTGTACGTGTGTGCGTGCGCGTACGTGCGTGCGTGTACGTGTGTGCGTGCGCGTACGTGCGTGCGTGTACGTGTGTGCGTGCGCGTACGTGCGTGCGTGTACGTGTGTGCGTGCGCGTACGTGCGTGCGTGTACGTGTGTGCGTGCGCGTACGTGCGTGCGTGTACGTGTGTGCGTGCGCGTACGTGCGTGCGTGTACGTGTGTGCGTGCGCGTACGTGCGTGCGTGTACGTGTGTGCGTGCGCGTACGTGCGTACGTGCATGTGCCGGTGCGTGAACGTGCGTGCGTGCGAGCGCGTACGTACGAACGTACCCGCGTACGTGCGTGCGTGCCGGTGCGCGCGTGACGGTCAGGGCAGGCATAAACGGACCGCATTTCTGCTCGTGTGCGCGTGTGCGTGCGTGCGTGCGTACGTGCGTGCGTCGCTACCGTACTTCTGCGACGGGGCGGCGCCTGCGGCTGACCGTTGGTGAGGGCCGGCAGAACGATGTCGTCGCCGCCGCTCGCGCTGTGGAACGACGCGTTTTCGTCGGTGGCCGCTGAAAATATTTAATTAATTTTCAAAATTAACTCATTAAATTCCAATAAAAGCGCCCACTCGAGTTGCGCACGGACATGCTGGCGATACCGTTGGACAGCTGCGCCGGCGGCAGCTGCTGGGGCGGGGGTGGCGGCGGAGGCTCCACCGAACCTGCGAAGAGTATTTTAATTAATTTAATTAAGCTAATTAATTGGTTAACCACCGGAGCGCCTGCCGTTGGCGGTGCGCTTGCGCGTTAGGACGACGACGCCCGTCAGGGTCACCTTGAGCTCGCCCACCTTCGCTGCGCCCTCCCGTCCGTACAGAGGCAGCGACACCTTCTGATTGCTGACTGAAAATTGAAATTAATTAAATTAAGAATGCATGAGGAGCGAGTTGTCAACAAAAAAAACACCAAAGCAAGGACACCATTTACAATGTTGTCTGATTTTAATTTTGTGTATATATTTACTCATCCATGTCTAGTAGCACCCACTAAAAATTCTGACTCTTTCCCCAGAGAGGGGGTCGTGGTTCCTCATCCCACGCACGCACGCACGCACAAACGTACATTTTCCGGCGTTGGAATGGTCCCTGACGAGCTGGGACAGTTTCACCGAGTTGGAGCCCAATAGGGTGTCCTCAAAGATCTTCTGCCGACCCAGCATTCGCACCTCCAACGTCGAGTTTTCGGCAACCAATCTAAAAAAATATTTGCGAAAAATTAACATGTTCGCGAGAAATACACGACAAAAGACGGGTGAAAACAACAGTTGTATTTATTTTTGAATCGATGGTGGGACTTAACGAGAAAATACTTGGAAAAATACAGCGATAAAATACACGGGGCGACGTTGATACAAAAGCAAAATTAATTCCACAATCACAACAACAATTCCCCACATCACTCCCCAGTCCCCCTACCCGGTCATTAAAAGCGTGAGCGATCACAAGACGCAACGCGATGCAAGCTGTTAATTTGCAAGAACATTAGCATGGAATCGGAACAGAAACGCGATATGTGCGTTGTAGTACACTATGTATGCATTGATGCCAGCCAAGCCCACAAGTCAACAACCAAAAGAGATGACTCATTCATAAAAAGAATCAAAAACAAAACAAATCCGAAATCTTAATTCGGAATATCGTGCGTAATTCGACACGACAATGTCTCAAATTTCCAAAACGCGGCAAAAGAAAAGCATTAAACCCAGATTGGGTTTGCGGGTTGCTGTACGGAGAGAAAAATAATAAAAATAATTAAACGCACACAGTGAAACTGTCTTTCCAACTGGGCGAATTTGTTCGTTTTTGCACCGACGTCTTTTTCGATGGATTATTGTCGACTATTAATTCGGCATAGCAGTCGTGTTTCGAGCCCGAACCGCTCGCCAACAGTTTGGCGGAGTGCACTAAATTTTAATTTTTAATTTCCATTTTATTTTTTATTTGGGAAAATGGCAAAATTCCTCACGGCAAATCTGCAGCTGACTGTACTTGGGCCGTAGACTGCCCGGCCGATCCGCAGATGACGACGTACTGGCCATGATGTACGGTATTCGGCAAGAAGAGGGAAAATTAAGGAAATTCTCCAAATGCAATTAAAACGGTTTCGCCGCTTTTTACAGTGGGAAAAGGGCGTCTCCACTGTTTACATGTCTAGAGGGAGTCGGTTTCTATGGAGCGTTGAGCGAGCTTCCACGATATATACACCCGCCACGCCAGCTCTATCCCTCTCGCAAGCGCCTCTATTGTCTGTCGCGCTTGATAACGCACGCGCCAGTACGTAGTCGTTCTAAACGGGCGAGTGAAAATTTCATTTTCCGCTTTTTAATTGACGTTTGAGAACCCAGTCAGGAATTACCGTATGGCGAAAATGGGAATGTTGAAGAACTCTATTTTCATTTGAACCATTTGTACAATTTGTCTTCGGACCATTATTTCGGTGAGATACAATTATCTTGGCTCTCTATGAAAACTTTTTGGCACCTCAGAGTAACAGCGTCTTTCTTGCACGTGACGCACTTCCTCCTCCGCCAAACGCCAATCGGTAACGAAGTATAAAAACCAAAGCTTATCTCCACTGTGGAACGGTTTGAAAACCACCAAAAGGCTGCTGAGGAGACTGGATTCACTTGAGCTGTTCTCGAGTCAGCAAGTCTAACTTTTGGCCTTTTGGTTGTGGAACCCACAACACTAAGTGGACAGGACGATCCGTCTGCAATCCGCACGTGCAGTCTGTCTGTCGGGCAAGCAATTTCAAAACTGCAGCCATTGCGGTGGGTGTCAGTGCCTAGTGGCGCAAGCAGCAGACGTCATCTCGTCGATTGCACCTACATGCTTCCGCTGTTGACCCATATCGGCAGCCGCGAGTTGAGTGGTCACTTGGAGGTGGCCCTGACCGCGGGAACATGCGCCAGCGTTCGACTGACGGTGCCACCTAGGTCTGCAGCAGACGGCAGCTCAGCAGCGCAGCAGGTTCTTTTTTGGCGACAGCGCGGCGCGCCGATTCCAGCGCGAGTCGTTGCGATGCCGCCTACAGTGACGCGGTTACGAAAATGCTAGTGAAAATCTCATCTTTTGGCACTTTTGGCGAAAACGATTTCAGCAGATCTGTAGTCGTGCCAGATTCAACAGATTCAAAGATTTAAAGAACATTCAAAGAACGTGCGCCATTTCCCTGCACTGGCAGAGATTCGACAGATAATCGAAGGGCTCAACAACACTCATAGTTCCCCACGTTCTCTAACGTTGACCTGAAGTCTCAAGGAGTGCATTAGGACAAACAACCATGCAGCACCGTATGCGCCATGCGGCCATGCAGCAAAAAAATGCAGCACACTCAACGCTGTCAATAACTTCGTTCTCCACCGCTATTTTGCAAAAAGTTGCGCAAGAAAACAAATTAAATATTTGTAGCTAAAAAGCTTTTGACGGAGAAACCCTAGAAAAGGTTCGCACCAAAATACTGGTTCAAATATAAGTCGTTCAAATGGTGCAATTTTAAGGAGTTCTCAAGAATATGTTTAGTAAAAAAAGCATTGCCAAAGCAATGAACATGCTATAACATCAAGTGGTATATTCTGCCTGTTTGTTGGTTTCATTTGTGTCCGGACAAAAAAAATGACAAATATAAAAATGCAAGTATGTTTGAACTATCTATTGCTGCACCTAACCTATGGTAGCGAACAGTTTTGGCGCGAGTGCGTCAACGCAAATTATACAGTGCAAGTGTCGTTGCTCAAAAGAGCGAAGTGCTTAGTCAACAGCGGTATTTTAAGAGCGGTCGCCCGCCCACTCGACCGGAAAATATCGGGCGGGCGCATACTTCTCGACCGGTTGAGAAAAATACGTATTTTAAGACCGGTCGAGTGGTCGGGTGACCGGTCAGAAAACGGTCGTGCTCTTTGCTCGACCGCCAGTGCAAAAAAGCGAAAAAATGGCGGATTTGTCAGTAGTTCCGAGAGCAGCGGCGAAGAGGATGACTGGGAGAATCGACAACGACATCTGCGAGATCCCTTAGCGACAGTTTAGCAGCCAGGGTTGCATAAAAAATTTCAGTTTTTTTAGCATTTATTTTTGTAACTTTTTTAATTTATATTGTAACTTTGTAATTTTGTAACTTTTTTATTTTAAGGAAAAGCGCGATTGACGGCTGCTGCACTTGCGCATCTGTTGCTGCAGGCTGCTTCACCCACTGGTTGAACCATGGCATGACAACACGTTGTCCATGACAAGAGTATGAGTAGAATGGCGGGCACTGTTTGCAATCGTGATGCGATGGCGCACTGTGAGTGATGCAATTGTGTGATCATGCGCGCACATTGATTGAGCCGTGTGATTTGCAAGAACAACGACATCGTCAACACAAAATTATTCACATATTCAGTCACAGCACACATCGTAAACACAAACCAAATCGAATTGATCAACTCTCCATTTATTCCTTCAATATCGTCATCTGCGTGTTGCCCGCGCTGCCACGTGTTCTTCCCTTCCGGTCCAGCGTTCGTCTCGTTCGGAATCGGGCGAGAACTTGGCGTTGATCGGCTCTCACGTTTTATTTCGCCATCGATTTGCCAACGTAGCTGAGGAATTTTAGCGGATAACGACCCAGTTCGTCTCCGCGAGCACCAGCGCCGCCCACGAGACCTTCATGCAGTGCGAAAAATGTGTCGACAACGACATCTTCCATATTCGTTCAATCGGGAACTTTGCGAAGGTACGAATTTAACGTGGGCTCTTTTGAGCGCTCCCACAGCGCATAGCGACCGGTCGGGCGGGTGTTCTGAAATACGCTTCCGCACTCGCCCGCCCGACCGGTCGGAAAAAATCGGTCGGCGACCGGTGGGCGGACGCCCGCTCTTAAAATACCGCTGCAAAGCCTGTTCTGCTTGTACACTACGCCACAAGTGATTATTACAATGACCCCACGTCACGTAAGTACAAATGTAAACCATTGCCACATTTGATGTGCCTGCTTCCACATGTTTTAATGTGAGATTCAATATAAAACGTTAACTTTAGACTTCTGAACTTCTTGAGCCTGTTATAAAATTCTACTTAACCTTTTTGGGAATGAATTTTCCCTAGTTTTAGTTTCGATTTTCCATTGGCACACTGGGCAAATTATGGAATGTGTACAAATCTCAGCGGTTGGAATTGAACACACTGTCAGAATGTCCCGCACCAGAGCTGTAAATCAGAGGAGTAAAATCATGCAATTGAGTAGTTTTTCAATTACAATTGTTTTTCTTCATTTCACACGCAACATTGCACAGAACCCACAGAGCAGTATAGACGGGACGAGACAGGAAGCTTTGAACACGTACTAGGCTGGCCGCTTTGTGCATCTCCTATTCTACCGTATTCAGTGTTGTGCAATACCACAAACTTCAGCTTCACAAACTCCATTCTCCAGCTGTAACAAACGCGAAGACCCAGCGAAACCGAAAATCAAGAGAAAATTTGTTTTTGGACCAATTCATTGAATTTAAAATCACAATTCATGAACAGTACAACTAGCCAATTGAAACCTACGGTAACTGCGACACGTCCGTTGTTAGAACAGTTTAGGTGCACCACCACGAACCCACACAATCGAGATTGCACATTTTGTGCCAACATTTTCCGCGCAACTCAATACTTCAGCCTCTAAGCTAGCAGTAACCCAGGTTGTTGCTTCTAAAGAGAAAAGAGAGGGAGAGAAGTCGAGTAGTACTGTAGAGCGGCACGCACAAGCAGTTCCGAGCGTGTTTTCCCAAAGCCAATGAGACTAGATCATGCCGGTCATCTGCAGCGACTTGATCATGCACTGGTACTCGTATTCGGCTTTTCTGTTGCGAGCCTCAATCTCCTCGTCGTTCAAGTACATCTCGTACTTTGCCTCCTTGTCAATGCTGAAGACGCGACGACAGAGGTTGCTGAGCGAGCGATTCCGCCGAGGACCCCGGCTGACTGAAAACGGGGTGCTATTTTGGTGCGATTTGGTTGGTCGAAAAAGAAATCCTGTGGACAGTGCAAAGAATTTGGCAGTACCTCACGTGTAGTATTTTCACGTGCTTTTGCGAAGCGTGGATACATACATACCGCTGTATGTATAGCGGGTGAAAACTGCTAGGGCACCGAACGAAAGGGTACCAAAAATGAAAGGCAACCCCCCCCCCCCCCCCCGCTACGGCCCCCTAAGTGTTATGGACGAAATTGCAGCGTATGGCCTAGCGGTAGGGAATCGGCCTCTCGCGCACGCAGGTTCGGGTTCGATTCTTGATGGAGCACAGACCAGGACAATAGAATATTTTGATGGATTCGTGTGTCGCTGCCCTAATTAAGATGGCGTTCTTCGAATGTCTTTGGCCGCAAGGCCTAGACGGGAAGGTGCCATGACTATGGTTACGCTCTATGGGCCATTTGACGCCTCCTAGCGGTAATCCAACAGCAACATTGGCCAAATGACTGACACTGGCGTTATTGGGACATGGTCGGAGCCCTCTGGACATCAGGTTGGTCTCCCCTAGGAGCTGTCTGTCCTGGGGCGTCATTTGAGCTGCCGGCCAGCGGACCTAACAATTCAAGGGTCCACAAAGGGACTAGCCCTGATGCCCCAGGATCGTGCTGGACGCAAACAACAGAAACCATGCCTTTGCAGGCGCTGTTCCACGGCAAGTTCATCTCGACGGGCTTCACGATGCCCTTCTACAAGAAGATGCTGGGCCGCAAGCTCACGGTCAAGGACCTGGAGACGGTCGACAGCGACTTCTACAAATCCGTCATGTGGATCAAGTATGCGCGTCGGCGTGCGTGCGTGCGATTGGTGGTATCGATTGACTGATCGATTTGGTTTGCGTGTATCCGTGGGACATACTCTATCAGTTGTTAGCCCTCCCTGGGACCTTGCGGTCTATTCGCCCCCTTCCGTAATGCCAGCGTTCCAAGCCCAACTTTTTCAGTGCTTGTACCCCCCCCCCCCCCCCCAATTACCCCCCCCCCCCCACCTCACCTCATAGGACCAATTTTCCCCTTTACGGCGCCACCTTCTGCCCCTCCTGTACGCCACCTCCTTCCCAACCGGATCAAGTCCCTTTTGCTCGCTTGATCGAGTCCCGATGATCACATCTCGTGATCTTGATCATTTTTGTCACGTGCTGATCTTGATCACGTGCTGATCTCTTCTCTGATCGTTTTGTCGCATCGCACGTCTTTTTCCAGAGACAACGACGTGGACGAGTGCGACATGGAGCTGTACTTCGTGGTGGACTTCGAGCTGCTGGGCGAGGTCAAGACCCACGAGCTCAAGGAGGGCGGCAGGGGGACATCAAGGTCATGGAGGAGAACAAGGAGGAGTACCTCAGTCGGTGACTTTTTCCGTTTTTTTGACGATTTTGCATTTTCTTTAGGAAACTGTGGACTTTGACCGGTGTTTTGCGTTTTCAACGTCAATTTTCTTGGGCGTATGATTTGCTTAGACGTTTTTCATATAGTAATTTCACCGAATTAAACGTTTATTCAGCCTGTTGGTGGAGTGGCGCTTCGAGCGGGGCGTCAAGGAGCAGATGGAGTCCTTCTTTAGCGGCTTCAATTCTGTCTTTCCCATCAACTGGCTGCAGTACTTTGACGAGCGAGAACTAGAGGTGCGTGCGTGCGTGCGTGCGTGCGCGTGTGTGTGTGTGTGTGTGTGTGTGTGGAGAGAGAGAGAGAGAGAGAGAGAGAGAGAGAGAGAGAGAGAGAGAGAGAGAGAGAGAGAGAGAGAGAGAGAGAGAGAGAGAGAGAGAGAGAGAGAGAGAGAGTCAGCCTTTATCATCCAAAGTGGGGTGCCAGGTCCACTGTTTACCCAAAGCAATTGTCGCTATTATAGCTGCTGCTGTGCGGCATGGTGGAGGTGGACGTGGACGACTGGCAGCGGAACACCGTCTACAGGCACTACGCGCCGCAGAGCAAGCAGGTCCAGTGGTTCTGGCAGGTGCGTGCGTTCCCGTACGCTTGTCGGTTGGTGGGAGTGCGTTTTCGTGCGTGACGCTTGCAGTTCGTGCGGAGTCTGGACAACGAGAAGCGCGCTCGCCTCCTGCAGTTCGTGACCGGCACCTGCAGGGTGCCCGTGGGGGGCTTCTCCGAGCTCATGGGTAAGGGCGGACTGAGGCACGCACAAACGTGCACACGCTCACACGTACATGGCCTCTCTGTGCGCGCGCAGGCAACACGGGGCCGCAGCTGTTCTGCGTGGAGCGCGTGGGCAAGGAGAACTGGCTGCCACGCAGTCACACCTGCTTCAACCGCCTCGACCTGCCGCCCTATCGCAGCTACGAGCAACTCTGCGAGAAGCTCAACCGAGCCATCGAGGAGACCGAGGGCTTCGGCAATGAGTAGTAGAGGCCTGAAAAGCCTAATAAAAGGCCCAAGTCATCTGGAGAAGAAAAACGAGTAGTAATACCCCCCCTGGCGCGACTAGCCTGCTGCCTGTCGAGGCGAGGCGTACACGCGACTTTCTCCCCCACATGCCCATGTACGCGAAATAATATCTATGTTCGTGTGGAGAGGTTGTCCCCCACTGTGGAACGCCTGTGACGCGTATTTCATCTCTATAGCCCCGAGAAAACTGTATGCAGCACCTGGGGGCCTATTCTTCGAATGTGATGGATGGTTGGCAGCCCTCTGTCAGTATGTATACACATATAAGTAGACGCTAGCTACTTCCCACACGCTACCGTCTCTTTTTTTGCCCCCCCCCCCTGTTCGGTCGCTGTTTAGCAAGAGTTCGGAGACTACAATATACGGCATGTGATATAGGTGTTGCGCTCTGTCGTTTGCGGTTCCTATGTTGTTGCCACCTAGGCGACAATGAGCGAACAAGCAAATTGCGTCACGTGCCGCGATGAGAGTGGCTCATGCGTGTTGAGGGAACCCCACCGCCGCCCGCCTCTGTTGCGTCTGGTCTTCTGTTCTTAAAAGGCTTTTTTTTCTACTTTGCTCGAGAATTCCGGCTTTGCCCTTCCCCTCCCTTTCTTCCTCCTCTCAATCTGGTTCAGTCCAGTTTCTCCGACAACAACAACAAAAAAACACGCAGGAAATGCCGAGATTTTCGCAAAAAAACGTGGAAACGAAAACTGGACCGTACCACCACATGTGTTCATTTCCCAGTGTCATGTCGAATTTGGTGTCTTTTCCTGGCGCGAACTTTCGTATTGTCGGCGCGATTTTTACCCGACCCGTTGCACCATGCAGATACACACGCACATGCACACAAGCACGCACGCACACACAGGCACGCGAATTTGTTGCGTCGAAGATCCACCTAAAGTAGCACATACATACGGATTTGTTTTCGACCGAGTTTTGTGCGCCCTATTTGTGTCGTTGTGTGCGTCAGCGGTTCGCGCGTGGGACGAAGGAATAAACGGTTCTAGGAGTTGTAGTGTTTTCTGTTGAAAAAGAGCTGTGAAATATCCGAAAGTCGCCTGGTGATTTTGTGAAATCTTATGATTATAAAAATGTACAGGTCAGTGTGTTTGAGAAAAGTTTGTGACTCAGAAGCGGGTTTTTGAAAGGCGTTAGGCAGTCAACTGAAACTGAACACTGAAAATGCCCAGTCAAGCCACTGAGTCGAAGGTAAATGTTCATTTTGCATACAGTATTGTGTTCAAATTGTGTTAATGTTCAGTTTATGACTGGTCATGAGCACCGTCTCATTTGGTTTGCACTGTTATGCGTAGATGTGAGTGCTGAATGTTCTGTAAAAGGAGTGAAGCGTTTTGTGGCGTACTGTATTGCAGCTTCGGCTGGATTAGCTTGTGAGTGAGTGCATGCCTCTAATCCGGGCCAAACTCAGGCCGAGGGAGAGAAGGCGAGGGGGGGGGGACTTTTAGCGCCTGCCTTCCGTTTCCAGTTTCCTGTGTTATTGCTCTGCCCCGAGAGCACAGTCTACTGTACTTTTGTGTGATTCCCTTTTCCTTCAGAAGGCGCAGAAGGTGGCTGCGGCGGCGCAGAAGACGTCGGACGGCGACTCGGACGAGGTGTCCTCGGACTCCGGGGACGAGGAGATGCCCGGCCTCGAGGAAGGGGCCGCCGCCGAGGGGGGCGTCACCCAGCAGCAGAAGGACGTTGCCAAGGCGGCCGGACTCACGGAACAGGTCCCCCCCCCCCGTCTGAGGGAAGGGCATTTATTAGAGGTGAAAAGCACACCCCCTCCCTCCCGAGGCGTTTTCTCAGGATTTCCAGTAACAGATGGAAGTCTGCAATGTTCGTCGTGAATTCCCTCCCCCCCCCCCCACGCACAGCCTGGTAAATTCGGCTTTGAGCTGGGGGGTTGTCAGTATTTATATGATTTCGGCGGGAGGAGCGCTTTCAGCTGGAGGAGGCCGCGGCCGGAGCGAAGGCGGACGGCGCGAAGCAGTCGCGCAGCGAGAAGAAGGCCCGGAAACTCTTCCAGAAGCTCGGTCTGAAACCGGTTCAGGGCGTGTCGCGCGTCTGCATCCGCCGCTCCAAGAACATCCTCTTCGTCGTCAACAAACCGGACGTCTACAAGTCGCCTGGTAGGGGCGAGCATGCGTCCCATCGCTGCCCTAGACTATCGATGGCGTTCTTCCGAAGGTCTTTGGCTAATTGCGCCGCTCTAGACGGTGGAAGGCGTCGTGAAGATGGGTATGCTATACGGGCCATTGACGGCCTCCAGGCGTTGCCCCTAATCCAACAACAAAAAAGCGAGCAAGCGCACGCACGCAGTTGGTCACCGTACACCCCCCCCCCCCCTCTCCGTATGCGAGTGTGCGCTGTAGTGACTGGCTGTGATCCTTAGGTAGGTAGTCCTTCCTTTATTTTATGGGGCGTCGACCCAGCGACGCCTCCTACTCTCCTGTTTGAGCAGTCTGGCTGCGTACGCACCGCGTCTATGCATTGTACGTGTTGACCTTGGGGGGGGGGGGGTAGTCGCCTCGCCCTCTCTCTTCCTGCAGCAACGCACACACACACACACACACAGTGTCAGTCCGCGCTTTGCATTGTGCGTATACATTCGCATACGATGCCATTGCCGCCGCCGCCGCAGGCAGCGACACGTACATCGTGTTCGGCGAGGCCAAGATCGAGGACCTGGGCGCGCAGGCGCACCTTGCGCCCGAGAAATTCAAGCCCGGCGCCGCCGGTGGCGGCCCCGCCGGCGGCGTGGACGCCCAGGCCGCCGCCGCCCACGCGGCCCCCGCCGCCGCGGGCGGCGGCTCCGCCGAGGCGCAGGCGGCGGCGGTCAACCGACTCGCGGCCGCAGCCTACGGCGCCAAGGGAGTGGAGGCGGTAGGTGGACGGACGGAGACACGTGCTTGACGACTGCCTACACTGCCTCTGGGCTGCTTGGAGCGAGGGGCGTGCGTGCCATGGCGATGTGTAGGGTGCTGATGCGTGTCTGTGCGTGCCTACCTGCCCTCCTTGTCTACCTGCCTTTGGCTGCCGTGTCGGCCTGCGCCCAGTCTCTCTTCTGCATCCTCAGGTGGCGGAGGAGGACGAGGAGAGCGGCGAGGAGGGCGCTGACGGCGGCGGCGGTGGCGCGGGCGGCGGCGCTGGGGGCGAGGAGTTGGACACGACGGGCATCGAGGAGAAGGACATCGAGCTGGTGATGTCCCAGGCGAACGTCAGCCGGCGCAAGGCGGTCAAGGCGCTCAAGGACGCCGACAACGACATCGTGAACGCGATCATGGCCTTGACCATGTGATCGTGGGAGCTGGATCAATCGATCGATACCGATCGGACACTACGGATGGTGTTTTTCACGGATAGTCGGGAGTTGATCGAGCCAATGCCAGCCCGCTGGTAGCGTTAGTTTGTTTGCGCACCACGTCATCTGAGAATCTTACGGTGTTTTCCGTTGTGTTCGCCAGATGGGCGGGAATACAAGCTGCTGCTCGTTGCGTTCGCTTGTTGCGAGGGTTTTTCTGGAGATTTATTTTCAACCTTTTTAATGGGGAAAATGCGAAATATTCTCGGTTTATGCGACTGCCTAAAGTGTTGTACTTGTCGTTGGTCGTAGCTCTCGTCATGACGACCCTCTACCTGGCGTTGGCCGTGTTCGGAGCGGCGGGATTTCTGGTCAGTTTTTTTCTTTTGTCGAACTCAAGAGAGGGTTCGCAACTTTGTGTACGGCTAGAATACCTGGTTTCGTAACTTTCGTTAAGTATCTGTGGTGTCGTAACCCTCCACTGCAACGACTAACGAGATATCGCACGTGAGCAACACTACTAGCCGACGCATTGCGATGCGATGCGACACTATTGCGATGGATACAGAGATCACGTAATAAATAGGGTCAGCATATAACAGTATCTATTGGTTCACGCAAGCACCCATACCTTGAGAGCTTCTGTTTGTTTTTTTCAGGCCTCGGCCGAGCAGGTGAAGGTGACGCAGCGCGTCTACTTCGACATGGAGATGGGCGGCCAGCCTTTGGGTCGGATCGTCGTGGGCGTCTTCGGCGACGTCGTGCCCGACACGGCCAGGAACTTCGTGGAGTTGGCCCAGGGCAGCAAGGGCTTCGGCTACAAGGGCTCGAGCTTCCACCGCGTCATACCCGACTTCATGATCCAGGGTGCGGGAAGGAAGGAAGAGAAGGGCCCCCCTGGGCGATTTGTGACCCCTCTTCGGAGGCCCCCCCCCCCCACACGCCAGCGTCAGATTAGAGCGTCGAAATGGCGCTAGCTCGGTGTGTACGGACGTGAAAGCATGGAAAAGGACAAAAAAGGCGAGCAGATTTTTTTGCCCTTTCGAAAGGTAAGGAGAGTGGTGTATTCCGGGGCTGCGTGTCAGTTCTTAGTGGGGGCATTCCTACCAGTTACCACAGACGAATGGTGGCGTCTTCCATTGGACTTTTTAAAACAACTTCTGTAACATTTTTATACTTTTTATACAATTTTGTCCATTTTCGCAGGCGGCGACTTCACCAATCACGACGGCACTGGGGGCAAATCGATTTTCGGCGAGAAATTCAAGGATGAGAACTTCGACCTGAAGCACTATGGGTCGGGCTGGCTGAGCATGGCCAACGCTGGTGGGTTGTTGGGAATAATGGAAGTTTTGTATTTAATTTAAAATTTTTCAAATCGATATCAGGACCCAACACGAACGGCAGTCAGTTCTTCATCACCACCGTGAAGACGCCCTGGCTCGACGGTCGCCACGTCGTCTTTGGCAAGGTCAGTGCGTCTGCCGTTTGTGCGTGTGTGCGCGTGCGTGCGTGCGTGCGCGCGTGCCAGTGCGTGCGTGCCGACCCAAAAGCGTGATGCAATTGAGTGAGCGAGCAGCACATCTCACGCGCGCGCGCGCGCACACGCACACACACACGCACGCAGTTGTCATCATCACAGGTGCTGGAGGGCATGGACGTGGTCCGCAAGATCGAAAAGGCGCCCACGTCGCGCGGCGATAAGCCCAAGGAGAAGGTGGTCATCGCCGCCTGCGGCGTCCTCGAGGGAGGAGAGCACATGACCGACAAGGCGGCGGTCAAGGAGTAGACCATGCCTCTCCATTAGAACCCCCCCCCCCCCACGGACCATCCACGAAGATGATGTGCCTCTCTCTCTTATCGGTCATACTCGCTTCGTTGCCCTCTTGTTGGCCTAGGAAATTGGTTGATTTTAATATTCCAAGCTGACTGTTTGAACATTTAGGACGGTTTGAGTGAAATTTCTGGTTTGGCAGACGTTTTGGGTTGCGTTCGTAAGCTGGTTGACCCGTCGATACATTGTAGGAGGCATTTGGCATGAAAGCACAGAACCCGAAATTGGAAGGAAAAACTCAGGCGTTGAATTTTTTTTTTGTTCGAAGCACATGCAACGATCGAAGCACACGCAATGATCACCTTGTAGACTGGTAGGTGCGGGTTGTTGGTTACTCTGTAGGGCGTGCATTATTGCTGTGGTACGTGCGTGTGTACAGGGTGTATCAAAAACTATATGCTCCCCCCCCTAGGGAAATACTGGTTGGACGGATTTAGCTAAAATTTAACATAGATGTAGACCCAACAAAAATACATGACCAAATTAAATTTCACGCAAATCGAACCAGCGAGCGTCGAGATAAGAGCAATCATCCAAGGTACAGTGAGAAAAAAGTTGGTTTTGCGTATCAGGGTGTACGCGGCAGCGTACAACCCTAATATGTGACAACTTCTTCAATGCGGTTCTTTGAATTTTCAGTCGCTTATAACTCTTGATTGCCTGAACCGATTGTGACGAATGATAGCTCAAAAGAACCGCCTTCTAGACCGGAATCGAATAAGCCATCCCGCGTTTCGGTACTCGAGCGCATTAAGACGAAATGTCCGAAAATGTTCCGAAAAAGTGGTGTTTTTTTTTCCTGTTCTGCACACACTTTTTGGGTCGCCGCTCTGGAACACTGCTGTCGATGTTGACGAAACTTGGCGTGAACACGTGGTATATGATCGCAATTTTGTGCCCCTAGGTAAAATTTATCTAGGTGCTTCGGATCTATAGTTATGGCCGATTTGGTCATTTTTCGAAACAGTCGTTTTATTTTGGCCAAAACCCGACAAGAGTAAAAGTCGAAAAAAAGCCGAGTAAACCCCCAAATGTTTTTTGATTTTCGTGAACAGCTTTACAAAGAATGTCTGGGGCGCTTGCATGACATTTGAAATTCTCACCAAATAATGAGATATTGGCAACCAAAATTTCGGCAAATCCGACCAAAAAAAGTTTGTGACCTATAGGCGCTTCAACCGTTCGTGATACCGCTGTGCTGTAATGACAAAAGTTAATCGTCCGGACTTGGAATAGGTTACTTTCGACAAATGGGAGCGCTCCGATGCCCGTGTCGCTGTCAGCCCTCTTCGAAAGGCCATTTTTTAGGTGTTTTGTTCCAAAAGTTTGTTAGCTATAGACGCTTCAACCGTTCGTCGCAGAGCTGTGCTGTAATGATGAAAGTTACTCGTCTGGACCTGGAATAGGCCACTTTCGAGAATGGGAGCGCTCCGATTTCCATGTTTGGCAGCTCGACCCTCTTGGCGCACCCCCATTTTGGGCAAAATTTGGAACTATGATCGTGCATTATTTTTCATTTCCTGAACGAATTCTGGTGCGTGATAGCTCAAAAGAAGCGCATTCAAAGGGGGAATCGATTAAGTCATAACACGCTTCAATACGCTTGTGCATTACCGAGAAGTTTTTGGAGATTGCAGGAACCCACTTTACATAACAAGCTTCTTGGTTCGTCGCTCACTCGCGCCTGCATCAATTGGACGGAAACCTCGCAGGCATCTATGCTCCACATCAAAAAATGAAATCGCCGGAGGGACTCTTGCTACATGCCAGCTTTGGTTTACTGGGCACATTCTTCTTTTTACCATGTTCCCTAAATCAAGAGGTCGCTGGTTCGAATCCCAGTAACGCCTGCCTGTGCCTTTGCACGTGTCCCCTTGGAAAACCCATCAGCGTTGCTTTACTGCAGTGTCTCCAGTCCATTCCACATTTTTTGTCTCATTTCTAGGTTCTTTTACCAGAATTTTGGTAATTTTTTAAGCTAGGAAAAATATTTATGGACGAATGCTCGCTACAGCCCCTGATTAGAGTTGGGCGCGTATTTTTTTCAAACGTATTTTTTCAAAAAAATACACGTATTTTTTTGAAAAAAATACGTTGCCGCCTGTATCTTATTTTTAAAAAATACGGTCGTAGTCGCAATCGTAAGGTCATATTCGTAATTCGGAGTCGTAAACGTGTATTTTGTTGAATCAGCCTGCAATAGATAATAAAACATTTGTTGTTAATCAATGTACCTTACATTGAACAGCATTTTGTGAGTTGTGTGATGGGTAGACTTCTCAAAAAACGATTTGTTTTACATCACATTATTCTTACGACGCTTAGGTTTTGCTCACAGTAGGTTTTGGATGCAGCGGACACGGACCCAACAATTGATTCTGCTACCTTTTGCTATTGCTAGCTCCTCTTCACGCCCTAAATTTCTGCGTTGCGCCCTGTGTCGCGTTCTTGGCTCACTTTGTTGGAATGCGGCCAAATCTCCTGGTCGCTCGTTTTGCTCCGCTACGCACCACTCACCACACACTCACCTCTCACACACACGTACGCACACACACTTCTACACGTCCATTTGCGTGCTTGCGCAGTTTTACAGCGTTGCAGCGTTCGTATGCACCGATTTCTAAGCTTTGGACACTTCGCTGACGGCTTACTATGATGTATGGTACTTGTACATACGTAGTCTAAAAAAATACAAAAGATACGTATTTTTTCAAAAAAATACCGTATTTTTTCAAAAAAATACGTCGGGTCAAAGTCAAAACGTATTTTTCCCAACTCTACCCCTGATACATGAAAATGACACATCTGCACACCCGCACGCACGCACGGGCGCGCGCGCACGCACGCACGTACGCACGCACGCACAATATGTACAGTGGTACACGCTTTTTCATAAGCTTTATGGTGCAACACTGAGCACATGCGTCCGTTCTGGTCTGCTGCTGTGGGTTTATATGTGTGTGCGTGTGTATGTGTGTATCTGTGAGTTTTTTGATTAATCTTTCTTTTACGAAAAAACACTGTATTAAGGAAAATTTTGCAGGTGGCTGCAAAAAAAGGAGAATATGTGGCGCTCCTTTAGGTCCAGTTTGAAAAAACGCGGTATTAAAGTAGTCACTTCATCAGATGATCAACTTCAGTATGGACAAACCGTGTATAATCGAACCAAACGCAGCAACACGTCACATATTCGGCGTTTGTTGTGCGAGCCATCGCACACAGCCACAACACCACCACCATCAATCCACCCTCACAAACTCTTTCATCTCTCTGACGATGCACTGTCATTCATAGGCATTGGGTGGATGGACAGGGCACACAGCCAAGGATTCTGCATTGACAATTTCGCTGCCCTGCCTGTCCTGAATTTTTAATATGTGGCTTGCCCTTACAGTAAAAGTGAAATGTGCCATCATTTCACAATCTTGAGTACCAAGTACATACCCTACATTCAATCTTCGATTCTCGTTCATCTTTATTTCCACTTCTGTTAGCCTGTACCTATGGACAGGACTGTCATCTGTGGACGTCCACCAAGGACAAGACCCGCTCTCGTCTCTGAGTCCAAGGAATGAAAGGCAAGGAATGCTCATCAGGGGTGGTCCTCATGCAGCCTGGACTGCCTTTCCAGTGATCCAAGCGAGCGAGTGAAGCGAGCACAACAAACGCCGAATATGTGACGTGTTGCTGCGTTTCGTTCGATTATACACGGTTTGTCCATACTGAAGTTGATCATCTGATGAAGTGACTTCTTTAATACCGCGTTTTTTCAAACTGGACCTAAAGGAGCGCCACATATTCTCCTTTTTGCAGCCACCTGCAAAATTTTCCTTAATACAGGTACAAGTTCTGACAGAGAATACTGCATGTGCACAACATCTACCTACATAGGTATTTATTTATTCATTTTATTTCCAGCAAGAACGTACACACTGTACACCACGAACAACACGACGACACCGCTAGCTACATCGAACGATAGTGCTCCGATACATTGTAGGTCCATGACAGACACTGGAGGGCTGGGCTACGCCAAGCGAGGCGAGGGCGATTCAGAGCCCAACCCTTAAATAACTATACAGTTATGTATGTACATTGTACAGTATCCATCCACCCATCCTGCCGAAGGGAAGGGACCGAACCATGGGTCATCCTTTATGCCATGGGAAAGTGGACTTCGGCGAATTGTGTGATACGCTGCACCGAGTTCTTGGTAGTGTGGAAACAACTGGGCGCGGTCAGCTGTCATGCTGTTGCGAAATCGGGATCTTCAGCACGCACATCTGTACACAACAGCGTATACAACAGCGTAGGCGCTGCACATTTGTTAGTTCCCTATCCTATCCAGTGGGCGCTTTCAAAAGAGCAAGCGTCTCTACTTTCACGACTATACGGTTCACTTCAACGACACGAGACTTTTTGCAGTAAACTCGAAGGCATTCTTGAGCCTTCATCTTCGCACGGTTGCAAGGACGGTCGCGCAATTGGGACAAAAATGTTGGACATCTTGGCCGCCTTTCCAAACGCAAGGGACCCAAGCGAAGCAGCACGTTATGCCAAACGTGAGGAACCCCAGAAGGAGAAGAACACAGACGATCGTCCAAGCCTTTCTGCCGGTTTTGTAGCGAATCGACGTAATGACGTTTGCCTAGAACTTAAAATGATTTGCAATTTGGAATGTTTGTGCGTGCCGGTGCGTGCATGCATGCGTGCGCGCGTGCGTGCGTGCGCGCGTGCGTGCGTGCGTGCGTGCGTGCGTGCGTGCGTGCGTGCGTGCGTGCGTGCGTGCGTGCGTGCGTGCGTGCGTGCGTGCATTTGCGTTCGCACAGTCACCTCTTGCATTTTTGTAACGCACCATTCTACGCAGTCAACTGGTGACTGCGCCATCCTAGACTGTACGTATGTACCTCACACGTGTGGCAGCGGCACTCGGCGGGTGTGGCTCCGAATATTTGCAGCTGCATCTCAGTTGGAGGTCCAATGGTGACCCTATTGATAGACACGCCAGTTCGACTGCTGCTGTATTTGACCGCTGAGGTCCCATAGCTTTTGTTGGGAGGACCGGCCCAAAGTTGCTGGTACGGAGGTGGCGGTTGTCCTGGGTCAGTGCTATAAATGCCACGTTAAATATTCAATTTTTTTTATTCTTATTATTTTGATTGACAAACAGAACGATGCCAATACTTTTGCACGCTGCAAACAGCGATCATCGATTGACGATCGATTAAAATCACGAAATCAGCATTTCCTCAAACTTTTAAATTCCGCCAACCTTGAATCAGAAACCACGAATTTGACGGGCGTCTCGATTTGCTCTGGCAAATTTTGGTACTTCGCTTGCGGCCTCTTGGCTTTCTTCTGCTTAAATAGAGGCATTCTGACAGCGAGCAACAACGAACGACCAAGTACGCTTGTGTATCTATGTTTAGTGTGGCGCTCGCGCGTGTGTGTTGTTATGGGGGTGGAATGTGGTGACACAGGGAACGCAGCGCACAGGCGTGCAATTGCACGTGACACACACACAGCAACGTCCATATAAGGGCTTACCTATGCGTGTCAGGCACGGCACATGCACGTACACTCTTCGTATTTGGGGCGAGGAGCGACACAGCTTGCTGATAAGAACGAATGCATGCGCAGAAACATTAAAGAAGTTTGTGGGGACGCGACTGGATTTGCATGCACACGCTACTTTACTGCGTAATTACTGTTGAATGAGGCAAAAAAGTCAATGTTACGGTACGTGGGTTTGCGGGATAACATCATTACATGTACCTACCGTATGCTATCGAGCTGTCTGCTGTGTGGCTAGCAAAGCAATAGCTTTTACTTACAGTGCGTAATTATAGTTATGTTATAGTGAAGTGATGATGTACAGTAGTTGGTGAACAAGTGCCAAGCGCCAAGCTGGGTAGGTACCTATACGTAGGCAAGGTATTACCTCATCCACTCACTGAATCTTCGCACACAAATTTCAAGGATTTCCATCGATTCAACGAAGCGTTCGCATGCGTAAAATCGTTGCAAACATTCCTCTTTCTAGTTGTTCCTTCTCCGTTTCCCACTTTCCTGTATTTCTCGTTCGTCAACACAAAACACGTTTGACATTCATCGTAAGGTACAGGTACAAATGCACAATCACCAAGTAGGGACTACAGTGAACACAAATTACCGTCGCAATTGGCACCGTGTCGGATTCGTTGCTTTTTCAGAGATTGACCGAAGAATGCACGCAAGAATGCGCAGCTTCATGTAAATGCCACTCTTCCAAACATAATTCCACTAAAGCCCCGGATCTCAAATTCTGCCGCTCACAAATTCGCGTTGGGTACAGTACCGTTTCCCCAATACACCCCCGGGGCTTTATTGAAAGGCTTACGGTAGTCAGATGATCACACGGTCGTCACTGAGACGATTCCACCTAATGGTTTGGACTCCAGGGTTGGGTGGCCATGAGCGAGCAGCTCTTGAATGGTGGTGAAGCGGTCGAAGAGTTGTTGGCCCTTGCGGCGCTGCATCTTGCGGTGGGACAGCTGGATGATGGGCTGGTCGCAGGCCAGCGCCAGGGCGGCCATCTTGCGCTGCAGCAGCTCCTTCTGCCGAGACTTGCGCTCCTTGGACCGCTCCGCGTGCTTCTTGCGCTCGTCACGCGGCCAGAAACGGCCGTTCTGGAACAGACAGGGGCAATTTGCAGGCATGCGCGCAAACTCATAAACAGCAAAAATGTTTCCCAAATTGTGTGAAAAGCAAGGACAAATCAAATCGCCTTGAATTCAGACTGGGCGTCGTCGTCGGTGCTCAATCCGAACCGTTCCTTGGCCAGTTGCTCCTCTCTTCTCTCCTTGATGAGGCGGTTCTTGCCGACCACTTGCTTCGTCACGTACGTGGAGCCGTCCGACCTTCGTTTGATCTGAAGGACCACTTTCACAGGTACAGATGTGTGCGTTCAGGCTAGCGGTCTCGAAATCACCTTCCACTTCTCCTGCTGGATCGTCCCGTCGTCCGGACGCTGCGGGTGGCCGTTCTGCAGCGGCGGTGCGGCATCCCCGGCGCCGCTGGTCCTGTCGGGCAGGCAGTCGATTCGGCGCTGCAGCCTGGCGCCCTGGAGCTGCAGCTGACGCGCCTCGTCCAGCATCGCTCGCCTCAGCTCCCGCTGTTGGCGCTCGATGGTCTCGAAGAGCTTGCCGGGACTCGTGTAGACCACCTGGCCCAGTTCGTAGTCGGGCCTGGGCCCTGCAGCGCCGGGCTGCAGCGGCGGCTCGCCAGTCTGCGTGCTGGCCGCTGCGTGCTGCAGACTGGAGGAGCCCAGCTTCAGAGGGGTGCTCCTGCAGCTGTCTCCGCCGGTGTTGTAGGCGGAACTGGAGGTGGCCAGCTGCTCCTGGTGCTGGGACTCCAGGGCGCGGTCCATGGTGTGCATGAGACTGTGCGCGGCCTGGGACGAACCATGGTCGTGTGCGCTGCCGGTCCAAAAATCGATAAAAATCGACAGGGAAACTCTCGCACCTGCAGCTGCTGACGGACCTTTTTCTCGGCCGCCGAGTGCTTGGCGATCAGGCGGTCGCACTCCAGGCGGATTTTCTCCATCTCTTCGTGCAGCGTGTCCAGCTCCTCCTTGAGGGAATTTACATATACAGCTACGGTACGTCGTGCAAAGTACGTCAAAGTACCGTACCTCTAAGAGGTCGTCCTCGTCTTCAAAATCCGCTTGGGGTTTGGGAGACTGATTGACGTGGCTGAGATTGTTCAGATGGACGCTGGCATTGGCGGAGATGGTGGTGGCACCTTTGAGATTCCCATTCACGAAACAGGTGGCGGTCGACACGTGGCACGGGGGACTGGAAATCGGCACTTGGACTGGGTTTCTGAATTGAAAACAGCAGAGGTGATTTGAGTGAGCTCTCAGGATTGCAACCTTCGCAACAAGAGTTTTAACATGATATTGCGTTGCTCACACCTTAACAGGGCGTTATGTGAAGGAGCTGATATGAATAATTTCCGAGAATTTGTAACGAAAAATGAGATATGGTTTCGCGGAAAATGCCCTGAAACAGATGCATCTCTAGATAGAGTAGAGCGTGAATTAAATATAAAACTACCTAGCGAAATTAGATGGCTATTAAAAGAATACGGTTATTGGCATGGAACGGGCATTAGTAATATCGAGGAGTCGGTTGAAGTTACAAAAAACGCGCGGGCGCATGTTCAACTTCCTAATAATTATATAGTTTTATATGATAATCAGGATAATGGCGTTATTCTTCTTAATACTGAGCTTGATTCAGTCAGAGGGGAGCATCAAGTTATTGATTCAGGATGGGAATCAATTCCAGAAAAATTGAACAATGAAACGCTCTATCCAAACTTTATGGCGTACACCAAGATAGTGATAAAAACAGAAGCAGATTTTCTTGATGAAGAATATGTCGAGTACAAGGAATAAAATCACATAACAAAGCGTTCAAGACGGATTCCCAACGCTTGGCATTCTCGGCTTACTTTGAGATAAGTGTTTATGCCACAATGGGTTAGGTAGGGTGGTAGGCGTTGCTCACCACTTAACGCGGCGTTAGTCGCCAGAAAAAGCTAGCAATCAAAATCATGTCTAAGCTTATAATTTGGCGAATGATCGTTTGATACGCAGATGCGTCGTCGATGGTCAAAACTCAGCTTCAACTGTTTCAAGTCCAAAGTTTTGTAACTGTCCTAGCAGTTGTTTTGTTCTTTAGTGCTGACAGTGCAGGGCAATCGAGAGTCTGTTTTTGGTTGCAACTCCGCTCGGTGAGTTTGTTGGTACAAAAGCCGATTTACTCGCTGAAGTGACTTTTTCTCTGGTGTTGTAAATTCCACGTGGTTTCAGTGACTTTGTTGAAAGTCCGCACTGTGAGATTGGTTTTCCAAAAGCGCTTTTTGGTGTTGTCCGTCCGTTTTCTGCGGTGTTGTTTGTTCCAAGTGGTTTCATTGAATAGCCGCTTTGAGACTACGCCTGACTCAAGTGCATCAAAGCACATAAAGTTTGTTGTTCGCAGAGTTTAGTTTGGCTTAAAATTGTCGCTCGGTACCTCGCGACTAACAAACTGTTTAAGAGTGATTCGCAACGCGTGGCATTTTCAGTATGCGTTGGTTTTAGTGTTTAAGGTGGTTTGCGGCGGCTTCGGTATTGCGTTGCTCACACCTTAACAGGGCGTTATGAGCCTCGTACATATTGAACACAGTTGTAGAAATGGCAGTACCAACGCTAGTGGTACAGCTAAACCAATAGTCATGGAGGACATTGAAGAATGTTGGAAAAAGTAGAGCAAGTACTTGATAGAAATGATTTATCTTATAAAACTGTGGGCAACTCACTTCACCTAAAATTGGCACGAGCAGGCGGAAAAGTCACAATCAAATATGACTATTCGACAAATTCGTACCTATATAGTTGTAATGAATACTTATTAAGTTTCTCTAGCCTCATTTTTTTTGTTCTATCTTTCAACATGTTATATCAGCCTGACAAACAAATGTGGTCTGGCTATGTTGCTGGGTGTATGTTTGCAGCAGCAGTGTTTAACCTATTCCAAATAGTACTGGCTCACATACAAATGCTGGATTTGAAATCTCAATTTAGAGAAGTGAGTGTTTATCTCAAGTCCGGCTCATAACAAACTGTTCAAGAGGGATTCGCAACGCGTGGCATTTTCACTATGCGTTGATTTTAGTGTTTAAGGCGGTTTGCGGCGGCTTTGGTATTGCGTTGCTCACCCCTTAACAGGGCGTTAGGCATCAAGTTGTCGTTATATTGTCGAGAAGTAAATATGAAAAAAGTTATGTTGTTGGGTGCTTCAGTACTCCTATCTACAAATGTGTTATCCGCTGAGTTGGAAAAAGAATTTGCTTCTTGTGCTGCGGTAAAAGGAGAATTAGCGCGTTTAGAGTGCTATGACTCTCTCGCGGAAAAGCACAAGCTTGATAAACCACAAACGGTTGGTTCAAAAGTTTCTGGGACAGGAAAGTGGATTGTCTCTGAAGAGGTCAACCCTATAGACGACTCCAAAACGGTTACTTTAGTGCTGGAAGCGTCGTCAGGTAAAAGTAAGTGGAATGACAAAGTGTTTTTC
The DNA here is from genome assembly GCA_030248085.1 of Paralinhomoeus sp. GSCO2_6. Taxonomy (NCBI): domain Eukaryota; kingdom Metazoa; phylum Nematoda; class Chromadorea; order Monhysterida; family Linhomoeidae; genus Paralinhomoeus; species Paralinhomoeus sp. GSCO2_6. The sequence goes on from JASAMY010000872.1 coordinate 87,951, forward strand.
GTAGCTCGTTGTCAGAGTAATAAAACGGATGTCTATATTGGTTGGAATGACTACTTAGGTCGTGAAGCATCAGTTCTTACACGCATAGGCACCAACAAAGCCGTTACTTCGAAGTGGAGTCTATCTACAGATAGCAAAGCTACATTTCATAGACAGCCTATTTCCTTCTTAAAAAATGTGGAAAAATCAGACACGCTGGTTGCACAAATTACCCCTTATAATGAAAGTCCTGTAACAGCGATCTTTGATACTGCTGGCTTATCAAATGCTTTGGCTCCCTTGCGTAAGACTTGTAGTTGGTAGGGGGCTTTGCTGCCTAACAAGCTGTTCAAGAGTGATTCGCAACGCGTGGCATTTTTACTATGCGTTGCGTTTAGTGTTTAAGGTGGTATACGGCGGCTTCAGTATTGCGTTGCTCACACCTTAACAGGGCGTTATACGCCAATGTCTAGTCCGGAGGAATAAATGGCAAAAAGATTGACTAAAGAGCAGAAAAAACGCGCATCTATATGTTTTGAATGTGGCTTTATTCCTAGTAAAGAAGCTTGGAGTAATATTTGTTTAAAGCAAGGAGAAGACTATGAAACCGTTAGGTATATGGCAGATCAATTTGATATATCTGATGATGAAATGGTCACTATTGAATGCTTGCAGAGCAAAGAAGAATTGCATGTAGTTGCTGATCACTATAACTGGGATGATGAAGGGGTAGAAAGCCTTTATGCGATTTTAAACCACCCACATTGTGACGCAGGTACAGGGTTACTTCTTTTTTGGAAAGGAAGTGGCTATAGCGCGTTATCTCCAAACCCTGGCTTTGCAACGCAAGATGAAATTGTATTTTTCAAAGAAGTGTATGATAGATTCGTGAATAAGAAATTTAATACATACGATATTGCTTTCGATGCTTACTATGAAATGTACGTTCCATCTTTAGAAGAATATTTAGAAAATAGCTATGTTGTACCTGCTGAATTTCTTTGCCCTTACAGCAAAATGTATGTCCAAGATTGTTTGTAATGTGATTTGCGTATAACAAAGCATTTAAGAGTGATTCGCAACGCTTGGCATTTTCGCTTCGCTCAATTATAGCCAAGCGCTGCTCACACCTTAATGCGGCGTTATGCAACACGAACATTTCGAATTTCGTCCCTATTCACACATATGCTACAAGTTTTAACTTTCTACTGTTGTAAGATGTGCTTCATTATTCATATGGAGGAAGTTAAACATGGAAAAGTGTCCAGCAATCGTCGGTGTTGTTTTTGATGATAAAAGCTTAGCCGCGATAGACAGAATAAATGAGCTACATGAATTGGAGAAAAGTGCGCAATTCTTTATCTCACTTGGAAACTTAATTAATATCTTTGGTGGAAATGTAGTCAAAGGAGCAGGGAGTAGTGGTGTAACCAAAGCTATCTCTGCAATTCCAGCAAGCGATACTATGGATAAAGCACGAGATGTTAGTATCGCAGTCGGTAGAGGTGTTTCTTCTGATGCAGGACAAACTGCGTGGAATATAACTCAAGCAAACTGGGAGTATTACTTCAAATCCTACAGCGCTCTTACCGTTATTAAGCTTAGACAAATTGAAAACATTGCTACGGAACAAGCCTTAGAGCATGTAACAGACAGAAAGCAGTACAGGTTTTGGAAAGCTATATCTGATGGGTGTAAATTATGAGAATAGCTCTTACATTTTTTTTGATGGTATTTTCAATTATTTCCAATGCAGGTCAAAGTGTTGAAGATAAGCTATTCACTGACTTAAATAATTCAATAGATGCTTTGGGCTCTCGTATAGCCGTTTGTAGTAAGATCTCAACGAAAAATAAACCCGATGAAGAGACCTTAAAATTTGCAAAGCAAAGACTTGAGGAACTTACTCCGGTATTAGCTCATATTAATTATTTAGCGATTGAACGCTGTAGTTTTAGCGAGAAAAAAGAATTGGCGTACAGTATGCTTATTGCAAAAAACAATGCTAAGCGTCAGAGCACTTTGGAATTAGTTGAAGCGACGGAGAAGATTACATTTCCATTTAATACAGAGTCGCAAGCTAAATTTGATGCTTTAAGTGGGGAAATCAAAACGTTTTTAACAAACAGTAGTTTTTTCAGTAAGCCATTTGACGTATTAGCATTCTACGAATCGGTTGCTGACATGTAAGTGTTGCATAACAAAGCATTTAAGAGTGATTCCCAACGCTTGGCATTTTTCATTCCATCGTTGGGTTTTGTGTTTACGGTGGCAAGGTTTAGTTTAGGTGGCAGCGTTGCTCACACCTTAATGCGGCGTTAGTCGCCAGAAAAAGCTAGCAATCAAAATCATGTTTCTAAGCTTAAAACTTGGCTGCTGATCGTTCGGTTCACAGGTTCATCGTTGTTGGTCCAAACTCATTTTAGCTGTTTTAAGTCCGAAGTTTTGTAACTGTCATAGCGGTTGTTTTGTCCATTGGTGCTGACAGAGCGGGGCAATCGAGAGTCTGTCTTTGGTTGCAACTCCGCTCGGTGAGTTTGTTGGGTACAAAAGCCGATTTACTCGCTGAAATGACGTTTTCTCTGGCGTTGTAAGTTCCACGTGGTTTCAGTGACTTTGTTGAAAGTCCGCACTGTGAGATTGGCTTTCCAAAGGCTCTTTTTGGTGTTGTCAGTCCGTTTTCTACGGCGTTGTTTATTCCAAGTGGTTTCATTGAGTAGCCGCTTTGAGACTACGCCTGACTTAAATGCATCAAAGCACATAAAGTTTGTTGTTCGCAAAGTTTAGTTCGGCTTAAAATTGTCGCTCGGTGCCTCGCGACTAACAAACTGCTCAAGAGGGATTCGCAACGCGTGGCATTTTTACTATGCGTTGATTTTAGTGATTAAGGTGGTTTGCGGCGGCTTAGGTATTGCGTTGCTCACCCCTTAGCAGGGCGTTATGTGACAGGTGATATTAATGGGACATAGATATTTAAGTTTAAGCGAAGCAGAATCAGCGCTAAATCGAGGTAAAAGTATTGCGGTGTTTCTCGAAGGCTTTTTGCACGAGGGAAAAAAGTGCATTAGGTGGGCTTCTTTTTCTCTGAACAATGGAGTAATCGCTGGGAAACTATGGGCAGCATTTGACCAAGGTGATCAAGACTATTTGGATATTTGGACGTTCGAGGGCGTTTTTAGTGAATATGATGAACCAGTGAAAGAAACAACGTCACCGAATTTAGCCTCCGCTTGTGTTGAACTAGGAATTGAATCATCTAAGTTTGTAAATGAGTCAATCGTTCAAAGTGAGTACAGTGATTACCTGAAAAATATCACATAACAAAGCGTTTAAGACAGATTCGCAACGCTTGGCATTTTGGGTTTGAATCAGTTTTAGTGTCTACGGCACAATAGGTTAGGTTCAGTGGTAGCGTTGCTCACTACTTAACGCGACGTTAGTTTTATGGAGGAAATATTGTGGAAATCTGGAAGTTATTGTTCTTTATACCTGCGTGTTTTGCGCTCAATATGACTCCTGGTCCAAACAATCTATTGTCCATGAACAATGCTCGTTGTTACGGCTTCAAGTCCGCTTTTATTGCTGGACTTGGTCGTATCGCCGCATTCGCTGTAATGATTGCCTTGGCTGCTTCTGGTTTAGCAGTGGTTCTCTATGCTTCAGAGACTCTATTTCTAACGATTAAAATTGTGGGTGCGGCTTATTTGTTGTGGATTGCCTTTAATCTTTGGCGTTCGGAAGCAAGTCCTGTTTCTGAGCTAGAAAACACACGCAACCGACTAGGCTTAGCCAAACAAGAATTCTTGTTAGCTGCTGGTAATCCAAAGGCGATCTTAATCTTTACTGCTTTTCTACCACAGTTCGTCGATGTTTCAGCTAGTGTAAATGAACAGTTCTTCGCTTTAGGGGCTACGTTCCTAATTTTAGAAATGGGTGCAATATCGATTTATGCGATATTTGGAATATACCTAAGGCAGTGGTTTACGAAGCCGAAAATGGCAAAGCGCTTCAATAGAGGTTGTGCAACTTTTTTGGCTATGTCTGGAGCAAGCTTGTTACTGAGTCGCCAGCAATAAAACTAACAAACTGTTTAAGAGTGATTCGCAACGCGTGGCATTTTTACTATGCGTTGAATTTAGTGTTTAAGGTGGTATGCGGGAGCTTCGGTATTGCGTTGCTCACACCTTAACAGGGCGTTATGTGAACAAAACTGAGATTGATGTCGAGTTTATGAAGATATGATGCTCGACAGTTTCTGAACTGGAACAAATACTATTTCAAATCATAAGCTTGGAGCGTCAGCATTGTGAGGTTTGTTTTAGTTGCACTAACACTGAACCATTTCATTTACTTATATTTTGAGCACTTTATCGACGGTGTAATGAGTAACCCTAGCGAAACAGGCCAAGCTCCTGGGTATGGGATGGTTTACTCATTGTTGGTCTTTCCTTTCCAGCTTTTTCTAGAACTAGTATTAATTGTCGCTTTGCTGTACCAAACTTTAGTCGTTCGTCGATGGAAAGGGAGCATATGGTACTGGTCTCCTTTTTTATTAACGTTGCTTCTGATCCTAGATATTGGATACTGAGTTTGCATGTTCACATAACAAATTGTTCAAGAGGGATTCGCAACGCGTGGCATTTTTATTATGCGTTGGTTTTGGTGATTAAGGTGGTATGCGGCGGCTTTGGTATTGCGTTGCTCACCCCTTAACAAGGCGTTATACGTTCTTGAGGTTCATATGATTGGAATTATCGTAAAAACAGAATCAGAAATTGAAGACTTGCCAAAGGATTGGATTCCTATGGAGTTCAACCCTCTTAAGTTAAACCAAGTATTTGATAGTATTTTAGGCTTTATTCCAACTCAACAGCAGTTTGTGTACGAGAATGGAGAAGTCTTGATTCATTTCGATGTTGATAGTTTAAATGAACCAAGAGCTATCACTTTTAACTGCGTAATGTCTCAAGCAAACGCAGAGATTATTGAACTTTTAGCTATTGGACTGGCAGCCAGAGTTTTTGATAGCGAAAGCTGCAAGTTTATCTAGTTGGCAAAATGAACGTATAACAATCTGTTTAAGAGTGATTCGCAACGCGTGGCATTTTCAATATGCGTTGGTTTTAGTGTTTAAGGTGGTATGCGGAAGCTTCGGTATTGCGTTGCTCACACCTTAACAGGGCGTTATAAGGCTAGGTATAAATGAATATTGATAACGAAGAAAAAGAACGAAGAGCAAAGATAGTTGTTGATAACTGTGGAGGTATTCAATTTGTTCAAGAGGCTTTCTATATACACTCAATTTTGTATTCAGCGGGCCGGTGTGTAGAAGCCTTCGAGCGCTATGAGCAATTGAAACGCGAAGATATTTCACCTACTTACTTAGTGGCAATAGTGCAAGAGGCAGTTGGACACGCCGCTGCTCTATCGAGATACTTCTGGCCAACTGAAAAACACAAGAAATCTATTGTAAACCAATTGGATCTGCGTTCTAAGCGTGGGGAAAAACTTAGAACAGCTTTCTCGCTTGATGAATCGTCAGTTCTTTTCAATCGGGATCTACGAAATGCTTGGGAACACTTCGATGAGCGATTAGACCAATATCTATTAACTCATATGGCAGGTATGTTCTTTCCTGGTGCGGTGATCGCTGATCATACCGAGGCTGATAATCCGATAAATCATGTGTTTAAATTACTAGATGTTGAAAATGAATGTCTGGTCTTAATGAATCAAAAGTACTTCTTTGCACCTATATTTTCTGAGGTCACAAGAGTTTTCGAGCTTGCTATGACATTTGATCAAAATGGTTCGAGGTTGCCTTAGGTTCGCCTTATAACAAACTGTTTAAGAGTGATTCGCAACGCGTGGCATTTTTACTATGCGTTGCGTTTAGTGTTTAAGGTGGTTTGCGGTGGCATTGGTATTGCGTTGCTCACACCTTAACAGGGCGTTATGTTCTTTGTTGATATTTGCAGGCAATTTATTACCTGTGAGCAAGTTTTTGCCCTGTCCATTTTGAAGTTATCATGCAGTTCCAACTAGATAAATAAAGACGGCACAAATATGACAAGAGATTTTAGTACGTACAACATGCGATGGATTGAGGGGGATACTCTTCCTGAAGCTCCTAAGCCCAGACTTTCTCCAAAAGAAAAATATCTAAAACAACTTCAAGAAAATCATCGACAATCTGAAGAAACCTGGGCGTATGTTAAAGCGAACGAGAGGAGGTATGCTGCACATCGGGCAGAAGTTTTTGCACGTCGGAATGCTTCACAAATACTCGATGAAGCCCTCAGTGATACACTTAGTTCACAGTGTTCGTTAGAAGAGGAAATGGCGAAAAATCACCAGCATGTACTTATTGCCGACTTAGAAGACGCGCATAAAATTTTACACAACGTTTGGTTGGAGTCAGGTCGTGATCTGGCTGCAATAGCTGCAAGTATCAATACATCTAAAAGTTGGTTCAACCATACCGAGCCGATGTTTAACGCCCGCTCTATTGCGAAGCAGTTTGGTGATATGGGTGTTAAGGCTGATTTAGTGGAGAGCAAAGGCAAAACCTTTGTTGCATTTTCTGGTACAGATAAAAACGGCAAAGTTTTAAAACATGCCTTTGTAAACGGTACTCGAATTAAGATGGACGGTAAAAAGTACCCACTGAACTCTTTCAAATCAATACAAGCAGGATTTAGTCCCAAATCAAAAGCGGCCAATTTTAAGGGCGCAGCGGCATTAACATTTGTGGTGTCGGCAAGTATTGCAACGACGGATCTGGTGTTCAAAGATGACTATCACTTAACCGATTGGTTTGGTAATGTCGGCTCGGACATGTTTAAAGCTTTAGTGCAGTTTGGCGCGGGAGAGGCCGCATTATTAGCAATGGCCACATTTGGTCAGCCTCTTGTTTTGGGTGCTTTAGCGTGTGTTGCTGCTTATATCATTGTTGAGTTTGTATGGGGTCATTTTGATATTTCCAATAGAATTGTAGAGGTGTTAGAAAATGTCACCTAAAAGTAAAGTGCGATTGGCTGGGTTATTTTTAATATTATTATTTATTCCATCTTGGGCTTGGGTAAGTTTTCAGATATTTCAAGATTATCTTGCAATACTCAATCAGGAGCCGATTGTAAGGGTATCTGTTATTACATTGTGGCTTCCTATTGGCTTTTTAGGAGTAGTATTATGCTTGTTGGCAATGTCTCCTAAGTCATTGTTTTATGGTCGTAAGGTTAATGAAGTTTACTCTAGTAAAACAATGAGATTAGTAAAGAAGATCAGTATTTATTTTGCATTGGCTGGTGTGGCATTTGCTGCCGGTTGGACCTATCACTCCATTGATTTGTTAGAACGATATGGATATGTTTATAGTCAAAATCTTACTAAAATAACGCCCACCGGTATTCATTTAGTTTATGTTCGTGCGAACTGAACAATTTTGAGTACGAACATAACAAACTGTTTAAGAGTGATTCGCAACGCGTGGCATTTTCACTATGCGTTGCGCCTAGTGTTTCAGGTGGTATGCGGCGGCATCGGTATTGCGCTGCTCACACCTTAACAGGGC